>CAAKMY010057937.1:0-11786 GCA_901111285.1 Corrigiola litoralis
TATTATTGGAAGATGAGGCAAACTTAGGAATATTCTGAGCAAATTTTCCTAAAATAAAATGCCACGTCAATGGTTGTGACCGGCTAAACACAAAGTAGCAGGTCAATCGGTCATTGGGCACAAAAACGGAAAAAATGAGGCAAACTTGGGAATATTAAGGAATAATCCAAACTTGGGAATAAAAATGGAAGATCGAGCAAACTTGGGAATATTCTGAGCAAATTTTCCTAAAGCTTTTTGGTTAAATTTTTACAAATATGTTTTTATTTGTTTTTCGATTAATTTCAAAACTTTGACGATTCCTAAGGACGATTCATGTTTGCAGACCCCAAAATCATTTTGGGATTAAAGCTTTGTTGCTGTTGTTGACATGTTGTTTTTAATTTTTTTTTATGTCATTTATTTGGGTAATGATTTCTGGCTTGTTTAAATATGTTTTGATCTCAACTACTTTGTACAGGATTAGCCATATTCACTTGCATGCCAACTACATTGTCTAGTGGGGTGTCACTTACACAGGTGTGGAAAGTTGATGATAGTTTAGATTTCTGTGTAGCTTTTTTTCTTTATTTCAGTATTGATGAAATTTGTTTGGATCTATTGCAGCTAGCTGGGGGAAATTTTGCACTGGCATTGGGAATGACTGTGATATCTAACCTACTCGGAATTCTTGTTGTAAGTTGCAAAGTTCATTATGATAATTGTCAAAACTCTCGTATGTTTATATTTATATCTGTGATCTGGTGCTTAAATAAGGTTATGTATAAATACTCCTTTTGGTCCTTAAATTCGACTTGCATGTTCATCCCATAATAAAGTACTTCCTCCGTTTCTTCTTATTCTTCTCATTTGACCTTTGGGCACTATTCATGAGTAAAGATTGGTTCAAAATGAATTTCCAACATATAAGATACATTATAGTCATTATAAGATCTTGTTTGATTTGTCTTAATGAGTAGATTAAAAATATAATATTTTCATAATTTTTGCTAACATGTAACTAAAAATATTTGAGTATAAAATGTGCATTACCATATGTGCCAAAGTTAAATGGGAAGAATAAGAAGAAATGGAGGAAGTATGCAACTTCCCACAATCGTCTTTAATCAGCTTGTTATTTAGAACTCACACGACATGTTTGAGTAAGTGAAAGTTACTATGGATTTTGAACGTAAAAGCATGATTGCAAGGGACAATAATCGATCGTCAATTCTTTGATGTAACCTGTTACCAGTTGAATACTGTCATATCAGGAGAAAGGAGGGGAATCGTCGGTATGTAACTATGTACTCATAGAAGGACAGTTATTGCCATAATCATCAGTAGGATTGTGCTAATGGCAGTTCTCACTTGAAGTATTTGTTTATTAATCCTTGTACTGTTCTTAGTTGCTCATGTGTCGTGGAGCTTCCTTTAAGCCAAAACTTTTATTTTTGATTATTGAAGTTAGCTGATTGCTTGGCGCTAAGGTAGCTTTTGAGCAGGAGGGGCTGGTCAGGATGTCAGATTTGATCAAAGGTCTCTTTAGGTTCATAATCTTTTCTATTTCTATCATCTTATCCTGCAAAGAATCCTTTAGGATAGTTAAGTTTATTTTCTGAGAGGATTACTTTTGACCTAAGTAATTAACAATAAATTAATTTAGGGGAACAAGGTTATTGGAAAGAAAGTGTCAAGGTTCGAGAGTATCAAAAGTCAAAGTCACTTGCCATGGTTCATGTAGATTTAAGTCAGGTATAGAGGGTTGAGAGGCATGATTGTTACTAGAAGCTCTACATTGAACTAGCCGGAAGCACATTCATAACTGGATCTGGATGCATAAATGGAAAGACTTTTCTTCTTGTACAACTCCACTTGAGCCTTGATGTGGTATTAAAACAGTTTTTTGGCTCAAATGAAACACTCATTGAATACTATTTATATTTGCACTTTTTGTCGCCACCACATTCGAAACGTATGTGTGACATATCATGCAAGTCGCTCTATGTGCTTGCATCAATATATCTGTTTGTCATCTTTTAGCCACTGAGCTGCTTTGTCAGTTTACTACTAACAGTATGTGTTACATTTTCTGTAGGTCCCATTTACTATTTCAAAGTTTGTAGCTGCTGGTGTTGGCATAAGTTTTTCTGCTAAGCAGCTATTCAAAAGCCTTGTTGTTACACTTTTGATTCCGTTGGTCCTAGGAAAGGTATGTTTGGGTTAGCATATCTCTTTTGTTGGGCGTTGGGAGTTTTTGATTCGGTATGGCTTTGTAGATTGATTGGTTTGTTCTTATTTGTTACTCCTGATAATGCAGTGTTATCATTTGAGATCTGAATCATGCAGTTCTTTGCAACAATTAAAACTTCAACTTATTGTAATACTCGCTGATGTAATGGTGAAGATCATGCTCTATTTTTCGCTCCAAAACAATTCACATACTTGCACAAGAGGTCCACTTTGTTGACTTAATGTTATCCCTACTGAGAAGTTCTTGTTGTTTTGGCTTAAAGTGTAATGTTCCCTCCTAGTAGTTGGTACTTGACTCCATTATAGGGTGGGTTTTGAGTTTTCCTGCACATTTGTCTCTGTTTAATTTGGAATATTTTTGCCAGAAAACGGATTTTTATGTAGTGAATTATTACTGTAGTCTGACTACTTTTATCGATACAGCTGAAGTAACACTGGTACTTATATACAGGTATTCCGGGAAGCTGTTGAGGGTGAGTGACTTCATAACATTTTTTGTACTTTAAGATATGAGTCTCCCTTCTCCCCCCCCCTCCCTGGGGTCATTAAACTCATTGTGGAGACAGAATCTGAGACTTTTGGATCTTTGTTCTTTTATGCATCACATCGGACAGTTCATTACTCCATATGGGTAAACGCATTTCAAAATCTAAGTAACTAGAAGTGAGAAGCTGTTTGCTGCTGATGCCGTTAGTAAATTATTTGCAGGTGTGGCAACATTTGCTGATAATAACCGCAAGCTTTTGTCGATCATGAATGCTCTATTTCTCAGTCTTGTAAGTTTGAAACCTGACTTTTCCTTATATCCTCCATTGAAACTACTTAGAAAATTAGCATGACAAGATGTTTATTTGATGGGCTGAGAAGCACTTGTTCCTTTGAGTGAGTGAGTGAGGGAGGGAGGAAGGAAGGGAGGGAAGATTATTTCCTTTTGAAGCTTATTGTAGTATGTGATAGTTGTCCTATACTTATCCTTGAAACAATTTTGGTTTAAATAATTATTTTTTGCGCATGGTTAGTATATTGCCCTTCGTTTGTGTTCCCTCACTACGATAAGGAATTTGCATACCCTTTTGACTAAATAAATAATGTTGTTTCTGAATCAATTTAGAAATCATCTAAAATGTTCAATCATCAACTACCATTTGCACACAGATCAACCTAATTTTTGGCGTTTGAATTTTAAGTAAAAATTTGTTGGTGTTGGCAAAAATTTGGATTACGTAAGAATCTTGGCCAAAACGGGAATCTTGTTTTTGTTGTTAGGCGTCAAATAAGAGACCCAAATGTTGGTATACCTATACAAAACAATTCGAAGATTAAGGGTATTTAGATTTCCTGGTCTATGCATGGGCCATGAGTAGTTTCCTACTCGTGGAAGTATGTATATTTTGTTGTCCATGTAAGCGCATCTGAGGGCAATTTTGGAGTATTATTTTACCTTTGGGAGTTTATCAGGTTTTTGAGTTGACCAAAGTGAAATAATTATAAATCTGAAATTTGCATCAGGTTCCATGGATACAAGTGAGCAAATCAAGATCACTACTTTTGATGGTCAATCCTACAGCCTTCCTACTAGCTATTGGGTTGGGCGCGTAAGTGGAAACTATTAGTTTCATATCTTTTTCCAGATTTTATGGCATGGCTATTCATCTGTCATCTCTCTCGTAAGTTTATTTCCAACGATCCAGTTATATGTATAAGGGCTAAGTTAGAGCTATTTGATATATTTAGTTGTTTCATGCCTTTTTTGAAATGCCAGTGTCTCATATTCCATTCATTTGAGTGTGCCACTGGCTATTGACATCTCTGTTGGATAGAGCTTATTTCTATCAGATGTGTGGTAGTTGAGTTAGAGCCATTTGTTATTCTTTTTACAACTAAGTTACATGCTATCTTATTAGCATTGCCAAGACTTCTAGGCAATGGCTAGGAAGAGAAGTATGTTTTACCCAAAAAGTCACAACCTTGGAGTATATCTTGTGATTTTAAACGAAACAATTGATGGCTCTACTCTCTAAGTGGTTCATCTTTCAGTAGCCATATACTGAGAACACTGAGAAGATGCAATATGAAGTGGAGAATTTTATAGAGTGGCTGTTGAGCTATTAGCACTCCAGCAGCTCACCTCTTTCATGATTTATCTATGTTTAGTATCTCTTTGAGATTCTGTTCATGTGGTCGGCTGAAAGAACCAAATATGACCACTTAGGCAGTGCTTTCTTACCAATCGGCAAACTCTTATCGTTTAATCATAGTTCATAAGCTTACAGTATGCCATATTATAAATGCTGACATAGGTGGAAAGAAAGACTTCACTTAGGAAATAACTGATACTTTTGATTCTCTTTTTTCTTATCTTTGTTCAAATATATGTTCACTTTGACCTTTTCATTTTCTTTTAAGATAGCAAAATGCTGAAACATAGCATCTACAACATAGATACTAATATGTTAAAGAGTATATACTAGTGAAGAAGTAATTATAGATCATATATTAAGGCATTTTATACTTCGAAGGTTATGTTCACTTTTGGAATTCAGGTTTTCATTTCTCAAATATGGTATTATAGTCAAACTCTGTAAAATTTTGAGTAGCATCTATCTGTTCATGGTTCGATAATCTCAGTCTATGGAATCTGCAAATATTAAGATATCAAGTTCTGGCATGCGTACAGAGCCAAATGCTAATTGTTTCAGTGTAGCCAAGGACTTGCTATAAATTTTATGTTTGTTTTGCAGTCTCCTGCATGTGGTTCTGTTAGCTTTTAATGCCTTATCTATTAAGATTTTGTCATCTCTCTCCGGGGGCAATGAATCAGTCTTCTCAAATACACAAAATTCCACTGCTCTCCTCCTAGTTGCTAGCCAGGTGAGTTACAACATTTCAATTTGTTTGATAAAACTGTGATGAGAAAAATAGCAGTTAAGGTCTGTAAAAGTGAACTAAATCGTGTGAGATACATCTAACATTTAAGAATATTAATAATTTGCTTAATCAAGCTATGCAGAAGACCTTGCCTGTCATGGTAGCAGTCGTTGACCAGCTTGGTGGTGCAATGGGTGCATCTGGTTTGTTGGTTCTCCCTTGTGTTGCAGCACATCTGAATCAGGTTACTTTGTGTTAAGATCCCTTATATTACTCTGTCTCGTAGTTCCACCGATACGAATTCATAGTGCAATTCATCTTACAGATAATTTTGGATTCTTTTCTCATCAAAATTCTGCCACAAAAGAGTCATCCTGCATAACCTGCAAAGGGAGCCTATGGATCAGAAAACAAGCTGCTGTTGACGGTTGAGGACTAATTTAAATGAAGCTGAAGTGCTTGGTTTCCTTTCCAGTGTCAACAACGGACCTAAGTGAATATCAAGGGGACGAACACCTTGTATAAGAAATTGTGAAGCAAAACTTCAACTTCTTTGGATCTTAATATCGAAGTGTGAGAGTGTGCAAAATGTCACGTGTTGGAACATTTATAGTGTAATGGGTTATAAATTCATAAGTGATAGATACTAGAAGAGCCGGAGGTCTATTATTACTTTTATTTTCAGAGTTAATTTATGAAAATTGGTTAACTTCTTATTTTGTGGTAGTTACCAAGAAAAGTTAACTTTTGATGGTTATCAAGGGAAGTTAATTTTTTGTGGTTACTGTAAAGACCTCGAAAATCTAGGATTTTTTCGATCCTTAATAACGTTCAATTCCAAATTTACGAGTCGCCACTTTTTTTTTTTTTTTTTTTTGCAAGGAAAAACAGCTTTATTCATCCACAATGGGGAAGTACAAGGAACCTTACAAAAAAGAGACCACTAAAGAACTAAACAACTAAGCATCCTAATCGAGTAAAAGAGAATCTCTTTCTCGAACTGTCATACGGCCTTTACAAGCATATAAGGAAACTTGATCTTAGCTAACAAACTAGAAACTAAAGAAAAGCCAGAAGAGAAGATTCTAGCATTGCGCTCCAGCCAAATGTGATAGACAGCTGCTGTAAGGCTACACCTGAGCTTCTTCTTCACCCATGATTTACCCCTGACATGATCCTTCATCCATCGAAGCTCTCTATTCAGACTCCACACAGGCTTTCTGATGTTGTTCCAAGATAGCAAAGTACTCCAAATTTCTTTCGAAAAATCCCAGCCAAAAAAAAGTGAGCATGGCTTTCTTCCTCATGCAAGCATAGAACACACATGTTAGGAAGATGAAACCCTCATCTGAATTTTATCCACTGTGGGAAGCAATCTTTGCACAACAAAAGCACAAGTAGTAGCATGCTTTGGGACTGAGACATAATCCCAGACTTGCTTTGTCCATGCTAAGACTCTATTCTGATCTCTGAAATGAGAATAGGCCTTAGAAGTGAGCAGCTTACCATAAATGCTCCAGCTATTGATCAGACTCTTAGCTGCATCAACAGGGTCAGACCAACAGACCAAATCATCCCTAATCCTGAGAATTGCCTTCCACAGACTAGAACTATTAGCTTTTAAAGTGACAGACCAGACAGATCCTGGTTAAGGTAGAAGCTCTGAGCCCATTTGCTCCAAATACTGATATCTCCATTGTGCAATTTCCAAAGCCATTTAACTAAGAATGACTTATTCCGACTGAAAACTTCCTTGACCCCAAGACCACCACAAATCTTGGCTTTGCAGATAGAATTCCAACTAGCAAACACCATTTTCCTGCCTGACTCCTCACAACCCCAAAAGAATGATCTACAACTTTTGGCAAAATTCTTTTGAATACTAACTGGAAGCAAGATACAGGAGCACCAGAAGTTTTGAATACCAAAGACTACAGAATTCAGAAGCTGCACTATACCTGCATGAGACAAAAACTGAGCAGACCAATGAGAAATATTCTTCATGATCTTACTAAGCAGAGCTTGGAAACAATCAGCAGAGAGCCTAGCAGTATGCAAAGGCAAGCCAAGATATCTAAAAGGGAAAAGGCCCTCACCAAATCCTGACTTATCAATGATAGTTTGCTTAAGCTCATCAGTCACACCTCCAAGATAGATGTTAGACTTCTGCAGGTTAGCCTTAAGACCTGACATAGCAGCAAACCTACTAAGACAATCCCTAATTGAAAGAATAGAGGGGACATCACCCCTAGAGAACACTAAGAGATCATCAACAAATACCAGATGATTCAATCTTAGCTTAGCACACTTACGATGAGTAGAAAACAATCTAGACTTAAACAGCTGCCTTAAAAGCCAAGATAAGCTTTCCATACATATGGTAAAAAGGTAGGGAGAAAGAGGATCTCCCTGCCTTAACCCTCTTTTCCCGTGAATCTTGCCAAAAACAGCACCATTCAAGCTCAATGCAAAACTTGAAGTAGTGACACAGGTCATAACCCACTTAGTAAACTTCAGAGGAAATCCAAATAGAAGCATCACACCCTGAAGATAATTCCAATCCACAGAGTCAAAAGCCTTGCTTATATCAACTTTGACGATACACCTAGGAGAGATACTCCTCCTATCATACTTCCTTGATAATTCCTGAGCCACAGCAACATTATCAAACAAACTTCTACCAGAAGTGATAGCAGATTGCTCATTTCGTATTCTCTGAGTAGAGCTCTGAATTCTATTAGCTAAAACCTTACTAATAGTTTTATATGCCACAGTCGATAAAGCTATAGGTCTAAAGTCAACAACAAAATCATGGACTTCTTTCTTAGGGATGAGAACCAGAGTAGTATCATTAATCTGATTCAAAATCCGCCCAGAATGAAAGAAATTCAGAACAGCTGCAGTAAATTCCCTACCAATCACACTTCAAGCTTTCTTGAAAAACCCTGAGGAGTAGCCATCTGGACAAGGGCTTTTATTTTCATCTATAGAAAATAAAGCATTCTTAACCTCACTAGGAGTAACAGCAGAATCCAGAAAAGAAATAGAGTCATGAGATAACTGAGCACCAACACCAAAAGAGTCAATGTCAAGAGGATCAGTAGCCACCTGAGTGCCAAGCAATTCTGAGTAGAACTGAAGGAAAGCAGCTTGAATATCAGAGTCAGTAGAGCAAAGAACTCCTGCAGTGTTCTTAATAGAGGCAACTTTATTAACCATTTTCCTTTCAGCAATTCTAGAAAAGAAATACTTGGAATTTTCATCCGAGTTCAGCAAATGAGAACATTTGGCTCTATGATAAATACTAGACATTTCAGCATGCTTTAGCTTAGAATAGTGAAATTTCAAGGATCTAACTTTCTCCATAAGGTCAGCATTTAGAGCATCTTCAGCCAAACTCCTTTGACACTCAAACAAAGCAATATGAGCCTTATTAACCCTATCAGAAATTCTAGAAAACTTATTAACATGAAGTTTCCTGAAACTACTCCTCATGTCTTTAAGCTTACAACACAGTCTGAACATAGGACAACCATTGTAACTTCTAGACCATCCTTCAGAAACCAGCTCAAGAAACTCAGCATCCTCTGTCCAACAGTTCAAAAATTTAATAGGTCTAGACAAAGCAGCTGTAGTTTCCCTAATCTCCAGTAAGGTAGGGGAATGA
The DNA here is from genome assembly GCA_901111285.1 of Corrigiola litoralis. Taxonomy (NCBI): domain Eukaryota; kingdom Viridiplantae; phylum Streptophyta; class Magnoliopsida; order Caryophyllales; family Caryophyllaceae; genus Corrigiola; species Corrigiola litoralis. The sequence goes on from CAAKMY010057937.1 coordinate 8,768, forward strand.
TCAGACATTCCTGATTGAAGAAAAGAAACATTAGTCTGAATCCCTTGCAAAATCCACTGAGCATTCCCTAAGACCCTATCCATCTTAGACCAATTCCTTGCAGGCCCATCCTGATTATTAGTCCAGGTATGAAAGATGCCAGTGGCAGGAAAATCAGATAAACCTGCAGAAAAAAGACACCCTGCAAATTCCTCCATGTCCCTAGCAGAAGGGGCATTCTGACTTATTCTCTCCTCAGAATCAAGAACAATATTAAAATCCCCAAGACAAACCCAAGGAATAATAATACCAGTAGAAAGAGCAACCAAATCATCCCATAATTCCCTCCTCTGAATACCTTCATTCAGACCATATACAAAAGAAATGAAACATTGACCAGCATTATGCTCAACAAAACAATGCACCAATTGAGAAGTAACCTTAAGAATCTGCACCTTCTTTAATCTTCTAGACCAAAACACCCAAATCCTACCATTTCTATGAAACTGATAATTATTAATCACCTCAAACCTCCCAAATTTTCTTCTAACAATGGAATCAAATTTATGAGATTTAACCCGAGTCTCCAAAATCCCAGCAATGTCAATTTTATTTCTCAACCAGAAGGATGACACTTTTTGTTGTTTCAGAGGCAAGTTCATGCCTCTGATATTCCAAGAAGCAGACTTCATTGAGTGGAAGAGGGATGAGGATCCCCCGCTCCTTTATCCACAGCCTTAGTACTAAGAAGTTCAACCTCATCAGCATCCATTTGCAGCTCACCAAATGGATTTGAAATAGACATAACTTCTAAAGTGATGCCAACTCGAGGAGAAGTCCTAGCTGTTTTCTTTGCAACTTGAAAATCAGCAGTATGATCCCCAGACCCAGGTGAGAAAAGGAGCATCATGAAAATCACTCTTAACAGGTGACTCAGGTTCTGCTATAACATCTGAAACAACCTTAGTCTCAACAATAGGAGAAATAGCAGCAACTTGCTTCTTGACCTCAGGAACAGGCAAAGGAACAGCTGGAGGCTTTTTCTTCTTACAATTAGAATCCTTATGACAAAGCCTATTACAGTAAGTACAGTGGTATGACAGCCACTCATACTTAACAAGTTAGAGAATCATCCCACAATAAGGAGTATCCAAGGAAATTTCATCAACCAGAGTCTTAGAAAGACCAACCTCTATGAGAACTCTAGCAAACGAAATTTTGGATTTAGATGTAGTGCAATCATCAGCAAATAAAGGAGTACCCACTTTACTTACTATCTTACTAAGAGCCCTCATAGACCAGAAGTATGGGTCTAAATCCGGGAACCAGACTGGAATTTTAGTGCTATTCTCAACTTCTGAGCAAAACAGAGGGGTCCAAACTTTCAGCACCAAAGGACTACCTCCAACATTTCATGGCCCTCCTTTCAAAATTTCATTCAAGTCCTCCTCCTTAGCAAAACGAAAGTAGAACCAACCCTTTTTATAGTACATATTTTTTTAATATTGAACTTCCTCAAATATATATGATTCCCCAATAGTAATAACATCTGAATCACTATTATCAGACATAAACTTCAATTGCATACCCAAATTCCTAGGAATAACCTTCTCCTTATATGTTTTAGGGTTTTTAGAAACTAAAGGAGCTGGCTTTGATGTTGGAATTTCAACAACTGAAGCAATATCACCAGAGGAAATCTCAGCAGGCACTAGTAGTAGCAGAGGAAACAGAAGAATTACCCTGGAGTGGTTGCATGAAGTCAGCCAAAGTGCACGATGCATGCGGAAGCTGGGTATCATTTTTCTCCTTAGATAAGCCACCATTTCAGACGAGAGAACTGTCAGGAGGAACTAAGAGAGGAGGGGAAGAAGGTCGTACATCATTTTTCAAAGGTCGGCCTCTCCTAGTAGGCATGATTGCAGAAGAAAGAGGAAGCTTAAAGCACAAGTTTTCTCTTTCTAGAGCAGAACGCTCTCAAGCAATCTTAATTACAATTGATACGAGTCGCCACTTTATTTTGAGAAAACAAAGAAATTATGAATCAAAATATCATGGCTATGATCGAGCCAAGATGTTAGACCATGACCCCATATGAAAGGCATTAATCGAAAGAGAGAGTTCGAGACCGTTGAATCTATATATAGCTTCTAATTTTATAAAAGTTAAGTTCTTGCATCTACCATACTAAAAAAACATAAACATCAAACACTAAAACACACTGTTATTTACATAATTCGTCTTTGGCAATCACATCACATAGTTAGATCCAAGTAGATGATCTCTTATTAACATGTCATTCGTTTACATGCTAAACTAATCTAATAAACCAAATAAACAAATCCAAACCAAGATTATAAATTCATAGATCTAATCAATATAATGAGTAATGACATGTATCTAAAGAAAACTTAACAATACTTAGATCTAAACGTGCTAACAAAACAAAACTATAGAGGTAGATGTTTCGTACGTGTGAGCGCAACGGGATCCCGTTTCCATTGTATTAGAGGGTAGGAGGGTCACGCTCGGGAACCACCACTTAGGGGCAGGTGCTGGAAGGGCTAGGGGCCCTTGACCAGTCCTTGGACTTCTCATTTCCCAGCTTTTCAGTGGCTGAGTCCTATTGCAGATTGGCAGAAGTAAGAATGGGGGGTGTGCCAAGCAAAGCACATGAGCCTGACCAGGCTTGGCGCCACCAGTGGCGGCGCCATCCCTGTTTGGCGCCACTAGTGGCGGCGCCAGGCTCACCAGGGGGGAGGCAGTGCGGTGCCTTTACCCTCCTATGGTGCTGTTTCGGAGTTAGAGTCGCCACCAAGAACTTTCGGTGTCTTGAAAACCGTATGCCTTTCAAATCTAGCCTCGTAGACCAAAAGGGACCACGAGATGTAGAATTCGAGGTGGGGCAGCAGCTCGAATCTGAGCACCTCATGAGTGACTCGTATGGTAATGCGTACCACAGATTCAGATTCGGGAGCAAGGTTACCAACTAGGGGTCGGTAAGGTGTACCGTCCTAGCCAGTTGCATTTACCTCTACTA
>CAAKMY010057940.1:0-12834 GCA_901111285.1 Corrigiola litoralis
GTTATCTACATAATCGATGTAGTATGTAGTTTGATTGATGCAATTAAGTTTTCTCCTTGATTTATGTATAGTTTGATATTTGATTTATAAAACATTTTGACAACTGAACATATATATGTACGAGCTACAAGAATCCCAAGCTAAAAGGAAAAAAGAATTTCGACACATTATTGTGCTAAATGTGATTTGGTGCAAAATATATAATTTTTGGCGCTAATAAAATATCAACATAGAAAAGCGTTGAAATTGACCTCTAACAACACAAAAAAGTGTTGAAATATTTTCAAGATCAACACAATAAAGTGTTGAAATCGTCAAAAATATGGACAAAAAAAAGCGTTGGTATATTGCGACACGAAAAATACCAACGCTTTACAAAAGCGTTGGAGTGCGAAATACCAACGCTTTTTAACGTTGGTATTCTAGTAAAAAAACGTTGAAAAATGCCTTGTTTTCTAGTAGTGTTTGCATCATAAAAGGGTGAGATACAGGTCGATAAAAAGGCAATATATAGCCACTACTATACGATAGATGGCAGAAAAATGGCACCTTTAGGATTGAAAATTTTGGGTAGAGACGAAAAGTGAAGATATAAGGGAATTAGTAAAAATATGAAAAACATGAAGGATACTCTAGGAAAGGGGCATAAATAACTTGAAGGGATGATTTTCATGAAGACAGTTGGCTTTGTTGTTTAATTTGCAGTAAATTACATGGGAGATGATCGAGAAGTTGGATGTGGGCGGTTGGGCCAGTGTCTAGGGTTTTCAAGGGTTTTTCTGGGTTGATTAATTTCTAGAGAGACGTTTGTCTCTCTCTCTCTCCAGAAAGTATTTCTTCGACTAAAGTGAAAGGATAATAAACCAGCTTATACAATAACTTTGTGTTTTTTACTATCCAATAAAGACGAGTCTCAAATACGAGTTAGCAGTGGTCCTCATAAGTTGAGGCCAAGTCACGCCTTAAACATCCTTTCTAATTATACTACGAAGATCCTGACTGGGAGCTTGGACAATTATCATTCTTTATGAGATTTTTTATTTTTTTGCCACACGGTAAGTTTACATCATTAAACGCACAAACCATTATAAGCTATCAATCCATAAGGGGCATACCCCTTACAATCTCAAGACAAAGGGAGAATTTTTCTAAAGGAACTTATCACCCTAATTCTTTGCTAAGTTTAACCAATTTATCAAACCAAACTCTATCTTTACCATTTAAAGGTTTTTTACTTACATTTTGTGTTTTTTTCACAAGTCTCTGCCAATATACACTGAGCTAACCTCCTAGGAGGTTACCTAATCAATTATGCAACAAGTCCTCTCAGACCATATCATGTACACAGCTCATTGCAGTTAATACCATTCTCTGAAATTTCGATCCAGATATTCTACATATAAACCACTTCAAATCCATAACACCCTTTGTAGTCACCCCCAACCAATCACACATATATTTCATACATTCAGCATTATATTGACACCGGAAAAATAAGTGTGAGTGGCTCTCAGCCTGGACATCATAGAGAATACAGATATCATCGGCACACACACACCCAGTCTAAAAAAATTATCTTTAAGTTGCAATATTTTTAAACAACATAACCAAACAATGAAACTACGCTTAGGAGTATTAATTCTTGACCAGCAATAGTTATACCACTAACGTTTTTGTCAGTGTGTGTTTAATAGTAGAGAAGAAGTGGTGATATGTAGAAAGTGTGTTGTAATGTTATTGATATGTTTGTTTGAGTTTTTTCGAGAATATACCAAAATGATTTCCAAGGAACCTCCCCAATCACTGTCAGAGTAGGCTATCAACCTTGGGTCTAAACAAGGTTGATAAAAATATGCCAAACTCTACAGTGCCTCTTAAATACCTTAGTTATCTCTTTTGCAACACCCATGTGAACCTCACTTGGTTCACTCATGAACCTTGACAACAAACTCCCCACAAACATCAAATTGTTGTAAGGTATAACAAGCTTCCGACCAAGCTTCTGTATTGTCTTTCATCAGCTTTCCCCGAGCCATCAAATTTACCAAGCTTTTCATTTACTACAAGGGGAGTAGTTACTGGGTTGCAATTCTCCATCTTTAATCTTTTGAGAATCTCACGAGCATACTTGGTTTGTGATATGAAGATTTCATCTTCTGTTTGATGTACTTCCATGCCAATGAAGAAGTTCATCAGGCCCAAGTCATTCATCTCAAACTCTTTTTTCGTCTCCTCCTTCAATGTAAGGATCATCTTGATATTGTTTCATGTGACAAGAAGATCATCAACATAGAGAGACACAATAAGTACACCATTGTGTCCTTCTTTCTTCACATAAACCTTTCGAGCCCTTTCTCAAGGAAGTAAGAGTCTATTTTGTTGTACCAAGCTCACGTCGCTTGTTTTAGGTCGTATAAAGCCTTTGCCAATTTGCACACTTTCTCTTATTTCCCTTCAACAACAAAACCTGGTGGTTGCTTTATATAAATCTCCTCCTCAAGTTCTCCATTGAGGAAGGCACACTTGACATCAAGTTGAAATATCTTTCATCTTTCTTGCGCAGCTGAAGCAATAAGAGTTCTCACTGTATCATGTCTTTGCAACTGGAGCAAATGTATCTCCATAATCTACTCCAGCTTATTGGGAGTACCCTTTGACAACAAGTCTGGCCTTGTGGTTGTTGATAGAACCATCGGGATTCAATTTGGTTTCGTAAACCCACTTCACGCCTACCACCTTGCGCTCTTTGGGCCTGTCAACCAACTCCACACTCCCAATAAAACCACAGCCCATAACAACCCCAACCTCACAAGTCTATACCAGCCCAAAAGTCGTCGAAGTCGAAACACCTAATAATAAGACAACCAATAACACACACGTATACATATAACCGACCTACAGAACAATAAAAGCTTAAAAATCCCCCTTCTAACGCGCTATTCACCCAATATATTCCTCAAAGACTTTTCCTCATCTCTCTCTCTCTTCGACCAATTTCCATTTTTTTTGGTAAGACTTTTCGTATTTCAATTATCAACAAATAAGAAAAAAAAAAAATCTAGGGTTTGTTTTTTTTTTTTGGTTCATTATTTGTTCGCTTTTGTGATTTTGAGATCTGTATTATTTGGGGATCAAGGGTTAGGGTTAGGGTTAGGGTTTGATTGTGTTTGCCCGATATTGTTTGTGATTCTTTGTTACTAATTCTTGGGAGTATATTCGCTGTTGGTATCGAAATTATCATGGCAGCAGGCAAAGTTTGTTTGTCGAAACCCGGTTCTCATTTTGTTTTCGGGGATTATGTCGGGTCTGATTCTAGGTTTTGTTGTAAAGATGTCGATTTTGATGTTGGTGAGGGGTTTGTGGTGGGACCGCCACATAAGAAGACGAAGTTCGAGTCCCCGGTGACGGAGGATTGCGATTATGAGGCAGGGGAGATTGTGGAGGAGGAGGATTTTATTCGTGCCCATAACATCTCGACTTCGCGGTGGGCGGTTGAGGATGAATTGGAGGAGGATGAGGGGAAGGGTAAGGGTAAGGGTGGAGGGTCTGTGAAGAGGAAGAGTTGTAGTCCTGAGAGTGGGGTTACGCAGAGGGACGGTTCGGATGGGTCTGGGAGGTCGTCTGGGTCGGTCGGACGGTGTGCGAGGCAGTACTATGGTGGTGCCGATTATTCTGATAGTGAGTCGGATGATGGTGGTTTTATGGAGCTCGATAGGAGGGATGATGAGGATCGTATTGGGAGTGAATCGGATTCGGATTCTGATGATGGGGGTATGACTGGAGCTCCTGAGGTTGGGAGGAGAAATATGCTTCAGGCTTGTAGGAGCGTGTATGAGTACGAGAGGCTTGGCAAAATAAGCGAGGGGAGTTACGGTATTGTTTCTAAGGCGAGGGACAAGAAGAATGGGGAGCTGGTTGCCCTCAAGAAGATGAAGACTCTTGACGGTAGAGAGGGATTTCCTGTGTATTACTTGCGGGAAATTAACACTCTCTTGTCCTTGAACCACCCTTCGATTGTGAATGTTAGGGAAGTTGTGGTGGATGAGAGTGCTGATGAAGGTTTTAATAACATTTATCTGGTTATGGACTATGTGGAACATGATCTTAAGGCGCTAATGCAGTCTAGGAAGCAATCTTTTACTCAGAGTGAGGTCAAGTGTTTGATGCTTCAGCTTTTGGAGGGTGTTAAATATCTTCACGATAACTGGGTGCTTCACAGAGATTTGAAGTCATCTAATCTTCTTTTAAATAATAAGGGCGAACTAAAAATCTGCGATTTCGGTATGGCGCGCCAGTATGGTAGCCCTTTGAAGCCATACACTGCTCTGGTGGTTACTCTTTGGTACAGGTGAGTATTAGGACTTCGTGCCCGTGCTGTTTAATATCTGTTGTCAGTGTTTTTGCATGTTCAGTTGATATTCAACTATAGTCTTTAATGTTTAGTGGTTTGTTTTGTATGTTTGTAGGGCTCCTGAACTTCTGCTTGGAGCTAAAGAGTATTCCACAGCTGTTGATATGTGGTCTGTGGGTTGCATAATGGCTGAATTGTTGCTTAACAAGCCATTGTTCGATGGGAAAACTGAAGTTGAGCAGATTAACAAGGTAACTAATTGTTTTTTCTATTTCTGTTTGCAATTTTTTCCATGGTTAGAAGATTTTGTTTTATTTATGCCCTTCTATACCTCTTTTAATGTTTTAAATGGTTATTGTTGCAGATATACAAAATGCTTGGCACCCCAAATAAGAAGATTTGGCCAGGCTATTCTGAATTGCCTGGGTTCAAGGTCAATTATGCTCAGCAACCGTAAGTAACCACTAATGTGGAATTTTTGTGGCTTTTTTTTTTTTTTTATGCGTCTTTGTTTTAGGTCAAGATTGTGATGCTAACCATGACATGCGTTTTGCTTTTCAGGTATAATCAGTTGCAAAAGAAGTTTCCTCGTACGTCTTTTACAGGCTCTCCGACGCTCTCTGACTTGGGGCTGGACTTGTTGAGCAAGCTGTTAACATATGATCCTGAGGTGTGTCTGGTTAAATGTCGAATACTTTAATTTTGTATAGATATATGTTGTATTTGTGCTATACTTATTGTTTCTGTTCTGATATAAGGTTTGGTTCTGTTTGCAGAGAATAACAGCAGATGAGGCTCTTAATCATCGGTGGTTCCAGGAGGTTCCTCTTCCTAAAACTAAAGAATTTATGCCTACCTACCCTCCGGAAAAGGCAGTTTTTGCTAGATAAGGCAAGATGCTTATAATTCTTACAGTTGCCGCAGTTACTCTGGGTTCTCTCATCTTTTTGTGAATTAGCCTGTTGGTAATAGGCATGTACGTGTGGACATTGAAAAATACTCGATGGGTCGAAGGAGGCTCTTCAGAAGAGCGACAGATCTGGTACCCAATCATGTGACATATGTGGAAGAGGAAGTGAGCGATTCATTTGATCTGTTACTTCCGCTGTCTCTGTCTTGTACTTCTACTTGTTTGATGAACTACAGGGTCAGGGCTCTGGAAGTATATATCAGAAGGATGAGGACGAATGATAGAGGGTTATGCTTTGCTGTTTTTGGGATCTGTTTCTTGGTCTGTGTATGACTCAGCTGATATGGACGATAGTCTCAGGCTGACTTGAGCTGTGGGACTGTGGAGGCAAAGTTGAAGGTGCTGTTGTCTGCTGAATTTATCGGATTCTGGTGGTGGTTATGTTTTTTACGAGTACCCAGTTTTTGTGGGTATATGTGCCTCTTGCCAGAATCGATATTACTATCAGTTTCTCATGTGCTGTTACAGATTTGAGCCTATTCTGATGTTTGGCCGACACATGCTTTGGGTGGTGATGTGGAGTCCATCGTCACATGCTGGGCCAAGGGTGATGCCCTTAGAGAGCTGCTTGTTTGGTACCAGGCACCTGCGTGGCTACGTGAATGTGCCAGGTGTGATGCAGCTGTTCTTTCTGACATTTTCGTGTTTGCTCAACTTCACCCTGATTATCCTTTGTGTTCAAATTCTTTACATACATTTCTTTGGTTTCCTCCCAAGTGGTGGACATCTAATGAAACTTTTGTAAATATCTGTATATCTTTCGATGTACATCCTTGTTCAATTTTTAACAGTTAAGAGTGTACCATGTAACTTCATTTTTTTTACTTGTTCATCCTTGTCTTTTTCACTTTTTAATCTGTTATATGCACTTATTTTTGCAAGAGATTGCTGCTATAAGGGGTACGGAAATGATTTTCTTCATGTCTCATGATCCAGAGTTGGAGAAACTTGTCAATTATTCAGGTATTTACTGAGTAACAGCTTGCTGTTGTAGTGTTTCTGTTTTTTTTTTTTTTTATAGTAGTTAGAGACTGATTGTCCTGCAGTCATTTGCTGTACCCTGTGAAACTCTTAAATTGGAACGATAAGAGTGATCATTTCATTTTTGGTCTCTGCTCTTTCCCTTTTCGCTCTTTTTGGGCATAAATGCCCCCTTTACTGTCTTGAATGTTTTCAGTACAGTATTGTATTATGAATATATGGGATAATTCGGCTGCTGGAGTTGTGGAAATACATGTGTTCCATTCATACTAGTTTATTGGCAAGCAAAGGGAAAGCTGGGTTAAAAACAGTTAGGCTTCTTTACTGATGTTTATTTTTTCTTAATGTAGACTGTAAGTGGTTATGAAAAGATAATTTAATTAGCATTTTAATTATGATTAGGTTTTCTAGGTAAGATTTATAGTGGATGAATCTGTGATACTGGAGCATGTAAGCACCTGACTACTTGGAGTGTTTGTTCCTTTTTTGGGCTGTATCCATTTTCTCTGGTCTCTATTAGATATTTACTTGTCCATTTTCCGCTCTTAGTTTATAGTCATGGGGATCTTAACTTCCAAGATCACAGCATCTATTGCGGAAGTGAGCTGGTATGTGTGTTTCTCTTCTAATTACTTGTACGGCTGTCCAATGTCTTCTCTAAGTTGTTCTTATATATACTGGGCATGTCTGCTGGATTTTGGAGCTGAACGAGAGATGAAAGAATTATTATAGTGGATGACCACCAGCATGTTTCCATCTGTTATGGCCAATAAGGAGTACTTTATCATTCATGCTGGACTTTCAATTTTTTTTTTTTGTCTAAGATTAATTGCTTAATTACACTCTAAGCTGGTCCTTTTTTTTTTGCTTCTAAAATTTTGTTGCGGGATACTGGAGCTGAATTAGAGACAACAGCACTATTTCGGAAAAGCGTGGGACAATTTTCTCTGGTCATGGCCAAAGCTAATACAGGAATATTTCCATTATGCATTTTGAACTCTCTCTTTTTTTTTTTTTTGGTTTTATGTGTTACATTCTGTTGGTTGGTGGTCAATGAAGCTATAGGGTCTTCTGAGAAAGGATTGGAGAAGTTTTGTTGACAGATCTGCAGGAATGGGCTCAGGAGTGCGCGCTGCAAATTCTTATTTGTATGAATTGCACCAGGTTAATTTTTCTGCTTTCTGTGGCACTCAAAGTTTACCCCAAAGTATTTCCTACTGTTCTTATGTTACTGAGCGTTCTCTCAGTGCTAGACATTGTCATTTACTAGTTCACAGGTAGGCGGTTATCACATGAATTTTCGAGCTGCTTCTTTGTCTTCCTTGGAGGAGCCGAGCTATTTGTGGAATTGCTACAGTTCTTTATTTCTTTAAAGTTTCTCTCCCAATGCGAGACAAATCATATAGTGGAATACAATTCTTTTTATTTTTTTTCATTTGGGAAAGCGGGATTTGGGGGAGTATATGGACTCGAACATAGGACAACCATTATGCAAATATGTTTTAATGATGAAAGCATTAATTATGAAAAGAAAAATAAAAAATGACAGATTACTGTGGTTTCAACTGTTTGTAAAGTTTTAGATCATTTTCCGTGTATTTATGGTTCTTTTGAAAAATTCTAGTGATTTGCGTGTGTTTTAATCCATCTAAATATAAAAGTGCCAAAATAAATGTATTTAGATGGCCCCTTTCACATGGAGGCCACTAATGAATTTCTGGAAATGCAAAAACCGATCATCGTTAATTTGGATGTCTTTACCGTTCCTTTTACTGTTGCTCATAATCTGTGGGATTTCTTTGCGGATGCTCACCGTTTGGATTACAGCGTAAGGAGCCAACTACTTGCTCAATCATGTGACATTCGTAGTGACTGACGTTACAGAAGTTTAATGTGCTATAGTCGATTTAGGAGAATGAAACTGATAAAATTTTGACAATTTAGTTTAGATATGTAAGCCTTGTAATAAAGTAAAAAGAAGATATCTAGCATTAAATTTTTTTTTGGAAAAATTGATGGGAATAATTCGAAGTTTGGGCGGTTTTTCTTTAAATAGTCCCAATTTTGGATTATTCCTATATAATCCCAACTTTATCTCCCAATTTCTGCAGATGGTCCCGAATATTCGAACCTAGTACAGTAGTACCTAAACCCCCTTTTCCCCCCAAGCCACCTCCAACCACCCACCAATTACCTAAACCCATCTCATAAACCACCAAATACCCAAATTCATTACACAAATCATCTTAATACAATAACATCATCACCAACAACATGAATCCATCATCGTCCCCTCTTACTTTCCACACTCTCATTCGTCAAAAACATCTCCCAAATTCTCACCTTCACAATAATCTACCAACTTTTGTCACTTTGGTGAATTGATTATGTAATTGGAAATTTGAAAGTTAGGCTATGTAATTAAGCAAGTGAATTTGTAATCTGAAATGGCAATGTGAATATGAAAGTTAATGGTGGTTGGTCGAGTGATTGGTTAAATTATCGTAAAAAGTCTGAGAAAGTAGTTGGATTATAAAAAAATGTTGTCACAAAATGCAATGCAAATATAAATATAAATATTTATTGGAGGAATTTGGTTGTGTTTGGCGAAAGTGAATGGATAAGGAAAATGATTTTAATGTAAGTGTGGTAAAGTGTTTGATATATGGTAAAGTTACATAAAGGTGTGTGCTTATTTTACTTAATTATAAGTGTACCTATAAAGTTAAGTTTAATACTAAAATTGATCTAGAAATTGTAAAAAAGCAAATCTAGAGAGAGATGATAATCCTTTTCTCTAAGATTAGAAATCCTTTCATGAAGGTATTCTTCCTAAAAAGAAACTTGTTTTTTCTTTCTCTTTTAGCTTGCTTCTTACATAAGTCATGGACAAACGTGGTCGGCCATCCAAAAACATTATACCATCTCCTTCCCCTCCATCTTCTGGTTCTAAGGATAGTACTCAGACACCAAATGGTGCTCAGACGACGGAAAAATCTAATACTAAGTAGCAGTGCCAGTTACTCCTATTTCTAGCCATATTTCTTCTACTATTCCTGCGGTTATGGTAGAATGTTATGTTCCTAACCCTAATAAGGAGGGGGATTTTGCTGAAGTTAGTAAACAACCTAATGCTTGGCAAAAGAAAGGAACTTTGACTTTTAAACAATTTGATAAAGGTCTTAAGTTGGATTTTATTCAGCCTCAAGATGATGTTGTTTAGATAGAATTGGAAGATATAGCTTCTGAGCTGGAATTTTGGGAATCTACTCTAGTTGGGTTTGTCATGTTAAAGCTATTATTGAATACTTTGTGGCTAAGAAATGGGGGCATGTTAAAGCTCCACATATTCTGTATCATGGAAAAGGGTGGTATTGTATCATATTTGCATGGAAGGCTTATTTAGAAGCTATGTTTAAGGATGAAGTTTGGTTTTTAGCTAATCGAATGTTTGTCTTTAAACCTTGGACTCCTGGTTTTAGTATGGACAAGGAGAGTTATACATGAATGCCTATTTGGGCTTTGTTTCCCAACCTAGATGTCCTATACTGGTCAGCTAGGGCTTTGGGCAAACTGGCTAGTCAGATTGGTACTCCTCTCTTTACAAACAAGTGTACAGAAATCAAAGAGAAGATCTCATTTGCTAGGGTACGTGTGGAAGTGGATGTGGCTCATGAGCTCAAACATTCTATTTCTGTAGCTAGACCATTTGGAGACATGTTTGAGCATGAGGTTGTCTACGAGTGGTTGCCTTACTATTGTAAGGCATGTAATAAATTGGGTCATTTAGAGCGTAATTGTCAGATGAAGGAAAAAAGCCCATGTTCCTGTCCTTGTTGTTCACCAAGTTTGGGTACCAAAGGAGGTTAATGTTGTTCCTGCTGGAACAAAGTCTCAGGGGGAATCAACAGCTCATGATGTTTGTGTTCATCGAGAAGATGTTCCTCCAATCAGTCCAGTGGTGCTTCCCACTCAGGGTTTACCTGGAGATGGTTTTTATATTCCTAAAGGTCTCTTACTATTAAAAGAAGAGCATCTACTCAAGCTAATTTTGCTGTTATGGGAGAAACTATAGAGGTGGTTTCAGATACAGTTCCAGAGTTGAGCTTTGGGAATTTAACTGACGAAGATGCAGGGGATTCGTTCCCAGATGGATGAATATTGCCACATGGAATATTAGGGGTTGAATGACACCCCCAAACAACAAGGAGTTAGGAAATTCCATGTTGAGAATAAAATGGGATTGTTAGGTCTAGTAGAGACTTAAGGTGATAATTGAAAATATTGATAAAATTTAAAAGAAAAAAAAAATTAGGAATTGGCATGTAGTTAACAATCTTGCATTTCATCCTAATGGAAGAATTTGGATGGCATGGGATCCATCTAAATTTGTTGTTTCTGTTCTTGATATCTCTGCTCAGGTTATCCATTGCAAGGTGGAGTATGATTCTTTTGTCTTTCATTTAAGTATTGTGTAAGGTTTTCAATGGGGCTAGTCTGAGAAATTTTTTATGGGATCATCTTACCCTCAAATCAGTTTCTTGTGCTACTACTTGGCAGCTTATGGGAGACTTCAATGTAGTTCTAAACACTGAAGAGAGAATTAGTTCAGGTGAGCCTATTCTGTCTGAGATTCAGGAATTTGCAAATTGTTGCTTTCTCAATGGTTTTGCAGATGTTCTTTTTATGTGTAGTGTCTTTACTTGGTCTAATAAGCAAGAAGGAAATGCAAACTGGATAGAGTAATGGCAAACAATTGTTGGTTCAATTCTAGTATCTCAATTTATGTTGATTTCCTTACTCTTGGCATCTCAAATCACTCTCTAGCGTTGGTTTCCTTCAATCAGCTATTTCAACAGGTCCTAATTAACATTTCAAGTTCTTGAATTTTTGGACTAAAGATTCTATGTTCTTAAATATTGTCGAGCAGGTTTGGTCTCAGTCTAGCACAAACCAGTTTAATCTTATGCAGAAGCTTAAGTCTCTCAAGCGATATATGAAACAGTTGCATTCTAAAGGCTACTAAATTATTGGTACTAGTCAAGACTGTTTTCAAGAGTTATGTTGTGTATAAAAGTAGCTGTTCACTTCCTCAAAGGTATTGGTTGTTAGGGAGAGATTTTTATATGCAAAAGTGCGACATGTTGAAGCTAACTTTTATTAACAGAAGGCTAAAATCACAGAGGTGAAGTTTGGGGATGATAATTCAATATATTGTCATTCTAGACTTGTGGATAGAAAGTGCAGAAATAGACTAAACACTACCATTGATGCTGATATAGTTATACACACTGGAGCAACAAATGTTGGACAGGCTTTTGTTGGTTTTTACCAGAGTCTCGTGGGTTTTTCTAATCCTGTTATCCAGCCAGATTTGGATTTTATGTTGTAGGGGCCATTAGTTTCTAAAGCACAAAAATCACTTTTTGTTCTGCTATTATTAATGCTGATATTAGAGCAGCTCAGTTCAATATTGAAGATAATAAAGCTCTAGTTATGAATGGGTGTAATTTTTTTTTAAAGAAATTTTGGTTATTGTGGGAGTGGATTCCTGTGATGCTATTTTGGAATTCTTTCACTCTGGAAACTCTTAAAGCAGATTAATTCAACTATTCTTGCTTTGATTCCTAAGATTGATTGTCCAATTGATGTATAATAATTTAGACCAATTTCATGCTGCTCTGTTAATTACAAGACAATCACTAAGATCATTGCTATTAGCTAGATTCCAATCTGTCATTCCTAAGATCATTAGTGAAGGGCAATCTGCATTTGTAAAAAGAAGAAATATTCAAGGTAACATCATGCTAGCTCATGACTTGTTCAAACTTTAAAATAGAAAATAGATTTCTCCTAAAATTTTCTTCAAAGTGGATATCAAGAAGGCCTTTGATTCTCTGGATTGGCAATTCCTTGAAACTGTTCTACTTAAGTTGAATTTTCATGAAAGACTGGTTAGATGGATCATGTGCTGTATTTCTATTCCTTTTTTCTCGGTGCAAGTTAATGGTAGTAGCTTTTGGTTTTTTTCATGGCAAAAAAAGGTTGAGACAAGGGGATCCATTATGATCACCTTATTAATTTGTCATATCAATGGAAGCTTTCTCAAGGAAATTACAACATAACTCTTAGGTATGGATTTAAGTTCCATCCTAAATGTTATAAAGTTCATCTGAACCATATGATTTTCGCAGATGACTTGCTTATCTTCTGTAGGGGAGATTACAATTCAGTTCAGAGTGTATTGTAAGCTTTTAATCAGTTTTCTGAAATGTCTGGCCAGTAAGCCAATATATCCAAGACAAGTATCTACTTTGGGGGAGTTACTATTGGTGTAGGTTTGTCAGAAGGCAAGTTACCATTTAAGTACCTTGGGGTTACCGGTGGCAGCTTCCAGACTTTGTTGCTTGTAATACCCCATATTTTTATAGTATTTTATAAATAGAGTAATAATTATATATTATTTGTTTGAAGTTATTAGGGGGATTCTCACATGATTATCCTCTTATTATTTTTAGATAGAAATCATATT
>CAAKMY010057948.1:0-30007 GCA_901111285.1 Corrigiola litoralis
AATCACTGAAAAATTCCTCCTTTATATAATAATTATAATAAGGATAATAATAATAATAACATTGATTCGCCATCTATATATATTAGGTACTAAAACATTAAAGCGTTTGCAATGATACCATATGTTAATTTGCCTTTATTTTACACCAATTTTTCGTTTGAATAAATTACACATATGTTCACACCAGTCATTAATACTAAATTATTTTATGTTTTGAGGATTTTGTTATATGTATAATACGATCAGGTTCACTTAAAATTGGTAATATGTTTAATTTTTTTGGTGAACAAATTGGAAACATATGTACGATTGTCAATACTATATTACAAAGAAAATTGAATTTCTTTCAAAATCATTGTATACATGGAGTATGTTTTTAAAGACATGAAGTTTTACAATATATCAGCATCCATATATATTTTGTTATCGAATTATAAATTTAGCTAAAAACCGTACCATACCATGATGGCGCATGCAATAGGAATCCTCTATACCAAATGTTTGCCTCATCTCCTGTCCTATATCTTCTTTATATGCCACATCAACTCCACACACCCCAATTTTTATATTGTGGACCCATGTCCACTATTCTAGGTGGACTCTCTCCTTTTTAAAGGGAAAAAAAGAGGAGTTACAAAATCTGAAAATAAAAAATTACCAAAAATATCCCTTTTTTACCCCACTTTATTACTAAAGGGTCCACCTTTTAACATGGACAGGGGTCCATATTATAATTTGCGCACACACCACTAGATGTGATTTTGGTACATGAGTAGTTGATGTGTCAACACTCTAAATCTATAGGACAGGGAATGTGACACCACATGGGACAGAAGATTTGGAGGCACATGTTGCTACACGTATCAATTTAAAGGTTAAACTTTCATAATCTTACAATAATTTCTGGTTTTGGTAAAATCCACTAAAAAAACTTTTAATGAATTCTTAAAATGTTAAAAAAAATTCATAAAAAATAGCCAAACATAAGTCTTGTGTTCTGGAATACTTTTCTAACTACTGTTCCCTTGTAAGTACGAGTAGTTCAGAAGTCATACCAGTCCAAGTCTTCTCCTAACTAGTAACTGCTGCTTCCCATTTTATAATCATCAAACTATTCCCATTAATCTCCCAAAATCAGTAAAAATCCCACCTTTATTTCTCCAAATTTCAGATCTTTCACCTGCAAAATCTGTGAAAATCACTCTGACATTTTCCAAATTTTTTCCTCTTGTCAGATATATAATTTTTCCTCAAATTGACCACCCAATGAAAATATAACCAAAACCCCAATCATTTTTAGTGTTTGGACCTTTTTGTTGCTCCTGAGTTGATTTTATGATTAAAATCAATGTGGGTTTTTGTTATTGAAGCTTCAATTTTAGTGAGTATGTCTAATTTGACTATTTGAGCTTATTGTTGCTTAAACTTTGATTAATTTCAATTTTGTTACTTGGGTTTTTTGTATTTTTGTGATATTGGATCATTAGTGTGAAAGTGGTTGGGATTTAGATAAAAAAATGTCTGTTTTACCTAGCATGGCTGTGAACAAGAAAGCACCAGCTAAAGTAGGAGTCTTTGGGAGGTTTATCCTGCTTTCTGTAGTTTTGTTTTCAGTGTTGTTATGGTCTTTATCATCATATGGAACTGATAATGGATCAAATTATGCAAGTGGGTCTGTTGAGGATATCCATGAACATAGAAATTTAGGGTCTTTTGATAAAGGTAGAGCAATCAAGCTGCCTAAGCAGAATGATCTTTCGAAATCCTTGGAGGAGCGAAACCAGTTGCCACCGCGAAACTTGGATCTTTTTCCTAGTTTGCCCAAGGATCATGTTGTGATTGTGTTGTATGTTCATAATAGGCCTCAGTATCTCAAGGTGGTTGTTGAGAGCCTGTCTCATGTAGAAGGGATTAATGAGACTTTACTTGTAGTTAGTCATGATGGGTATTTTGAAGAGATGAATGAGATTGTGGAAGGCGTTAGGTTCTGCCGGGTTAAGCAGATTTTTGCGCCATACTCCCCTCATTTGTTTCGTGATAGTTTCCCTGGTGTTGCTGTGCAAGACTGTAAGGATAAGGAGAATGCAAGTGAGAAGAAGTGTGTAGGGAATCCTGATCAGTATGGGAATCACCGGTCTCCGAAGATTGTGTCTTTGAAGCATCATTGGTGGTGGATGATGAACACGGTGTGGGATGGACTGAAGGAGACCAGGGATCACTTAGGTCATATACTTTTTATCGAAGAAGACCACTTTATATTTCCCAATGCATATAGGAATCTCCAGCTGCTTATACAGATGAAGCCTGAGAAGTGTCCTGGCTGTTATGCTGTTAATTTGGCTCCTTCAGATGTGAAATCGAGAGGGGAAGGTAATGAGATGTTAGTCGCGGAGAAAATGGGGAACATCGGGTACTCCTTTAATCGTACAGTGTGGAACAAAATACACGACAAGGCTGAAAAGTTTTGCTTCTTCGACGATTACAACTGGGATATAACTATGTGGTCTCAGGTTTACCCCTCATTCAAGAGACCTGTATATACCTTACGAGGGCCTCGAAGTAGTGCCGTTCACTTTGGGAAATGTGGCTTGCATCAAGGCCAAGGGGAGAAAAACGCTTGTATAGACAATGGATCTGTGAACATCGAAGCAGATAGTATGGACAGGGTGGCCAACATCAGGCCGCACTGGAAGGTGCATGTTTATGATCATCAGGCGGGGTACAAAGCAGGGTTCAAAGGCTGGGGAGGCTGGGGAGATGAAAGAGACCACCGGCTGTGTCTTAAGTTTGCTTCAATGTATCATGAATAACTGAGATGTTCCTCCATCGCCTTGAGGCTCGAAGAACACAAGGGCTGCAACAGCTGCTCCCACCTTGGACGTTTTTGCTGTATTGTGAATTTAACCAATTAGTCATTCTTACTTATTGTCTTGTGTAACATTATAGGAGTTTCTCTCATATTCTTTGTAGGATATTGGTAGAGTATAGGTTCTTGGCCCGTGTGTATTTTGTTTAAGACCACAAGATATGGCAATTTTGGTTCGTGTGTCTCTTACAAGTGCAATTCTGTTATACTAGTAGACAGTTGTATTCAACTTCTGATCACTACAATGATTTGTATTTTTGGTTTATGGGTATTGAGACGAAAGTTTTCGTTGAATGTGTCATGTTCTTGGTTGGTTCCTCTTAAGCTCATTACCCCTTCCATGCCATCTTGCGTAGTTTATGCCCAACGAAAAGCCCCATGATCATTGCTGTACCATCTTTGATCAAGAAACTAAAGTCACTGCAAAAGTTTCTGCAGACGACTTGACAGTAGCCTTAAGATCAATGAATCTCTTCTGTTGATTTTATTTTCTGCGTGTAGCCTAGATGTATAAACTAGTTGCAGCATTAGGTGCTCGTCCTTCCGGGCAAAGTATTTTCTGCTTACTGTTTTCCATTTATCTACTAAAAGAATCTGATTTTGTAGACAAAATACCAACTACTAAGCATTGTGTACAGAAAACAAAAGAAATAGTGAGCAGCCAAATTGTTATATTTGAGTCATTAATATGACTTGTACATCAACAATAAACCAGATACACTTTGGTCCTGACTATGGACTCGCATTATTTCCTTGTTAAGAACAATTGTACAGAACTTACATGATCATTAATATGAATGGCCGTCAATTTTACAATTCAGACTCCCTTTTGGCTTCTGATGCTACTATACTAGCTACTTGCTTAGTGGCTGGAAACTATACCTATTCGAAATACGCAGCACCAGTCTGATTTTGTGGTAACGAAACTCCTACTCTCTCTGTGATCAATCTATCAGAGAACTGAAACTGGGGATTTTACACAAATGGTCCACATGCCAATAGTCCTTGCCTATGAATATCTCATAGATGCATACACCACTTGTTGACAGGCTTCGAAGTCAGTCCGCATGCTTTTTGCAATTAAAGAATAAATCTCATAGTTGAGCTGTTGAACAGAAGACTATGTTAGACTATAAGCGGGTACTTTCCTCCTTATGATCCTCTTTGCTCTCTCAGCCTTGTTGTTATGAGCTTTCTCAGGCAAGTTCCCCAAATCAAGCCAAGCTGCCCTTGATATCTCCCCTAGTTCTGCATTCAAAATCCTGCAAAAAAAATTGAGTAAATGATTTTGGCTCCTCACAGTCATATGAAGCAAAGATGATATGGACTGCGACATAAGCACAGATTCTAACAGTTCATTTATCAAGTCTTCTGTACAGATATATGCATTCACAAAATCTCAGTGGCAAAAGATGTGAACATCGCAAGTAGTGGGAGGACAGAGACTGAATGCAAATCAATAAGCATAAACCGACCTGAAAGCAGCGTTAAAGAACAGGCTCACTCCAATCACACCGAAATGATTGGTAAGTAATTTGTCCATCCCACATACCATTTGATACCTCCAGTTCGTATACAGACCTAGGAAAGCTCCATAGCCAAGCGCATTGGCATTTACAGGTGGTATATCCACAGATAACCTATTTGTGAAAATCGCTGGTGAGAATTGGCTAAAGCAACTTCATAGTAAGAATTTGAAAGGATAAAGGTGACCTACCTTCCCTCTTTCTTTCTGGCAGAAAGATTCGACAATGCACTTTGAACAACACCTGCTGTAAATCCCACTAAACTGAACTGGACGGCCTTTGATACGAAAGACAAAATTCTTAGTTGTACATCAAATTTT
This sequence comes from Corrigiola litoralis, assembly GCA_901111285.1. Lineage (NCBI taxonomy): Eukaryota > Viridiplantae > Streptophyta > Magnoliopsida > Caryophyllales > Caryophyllaceae > Corrigiola > Corrigiola litoralis. The sequence continues at coordinate 4,713 of CAAKMY010057948.1, forward strand.
CTGTGACGGTAGCTTTCTTCGAACATGTTGTTCGGGAGCTTCAGCCATGTATTTTTCAGATTAAACTTGAAGGCGTTTTCATAGGAGCAACAAGGTGCTAGCGACCAAACAACCGCTAGATTGCATGCTGCCACTGTAAGAACATTTATAAGAGCCAAATCCCATTCCTGCTTTATCCTGTTGTAGACCAAAATCACAAAATTTTGAAACGTTAATGTTTTGAGATTGATTGTTTACAGAGATTAGAATTGAGAGCATGAAAAATATGAGGTAATCATCAATATGAAAAACACATACCTGTTCCCCCGACTTTTGAACTCCGAATGAACAGCACAAGCAATTGTGACAAACTGCTCGAACAGAAGCTTCTGTATAAAAGCAGGGTCTGCAAGGATCCTGTTACAGCAATTTTAGGTCATGCAATGGTAACTAAATAATTTCAGCAAGATATCTTTTTGTAAAATGTCCAATGTCATCACAGCTAACAATTCCATTCGGTAGACTGACATGTTATTGGATCTGTGAGTGAATTCTTACACAAAATTGTATTTGTTGCTTTCGAGTTTCAACAATATAGGCATATAGCACTTCAAGTTAGCTGATGAGATGAAGACTATACTGTCTCACTAATTGTCCAATTTTCGACCTAGAAAACGTCACCTTTTAAGTGACATAGGTCTCTGACTAGAAAACATCAATTTTTTTTAGAGACATTGGCCTCTTAAAATGAGAATTAGAAAGACAGAGTAAGTTTTCATTGTCTGTGAAATCATTTTGAAAAAACAAGCATTGAGCTCAGGGAATGAAAGTGCTTTCAAGTAGATCACCTCCCAATGAACGCTCTGGACATTCGTTTAGATATTGCTCGAGATGTTGTTCGAGTAAAGTTTGGTCTTCCTTCATTCATCAGGTATGTCATCAATTGAGCTGAGCTTACCAAACCCTGCATGCCTCAAAAAACTCCAGTAAGTTTATGATCTTGGTCCATATTCTTAAGCCAAAACAGAGCACATAGTCGAAGGACTTATGTAATCACCAATTCACAAGCATGACGCATCCAATCTGGTAGATCCATCAATGTCTTCTGCCACTCCTTCAAGACTGACTCTATGAACATGCTATCATATAGCTGTAATAACATACACAATTTAGCACCAACATCACCTACAAGGAGTACAAACAGTTGTTTAACAAGTATAAGTGAATGTTACTATCACAAGTTGCCTCCTAAATACCTGGTGAAGAGAAATCCGTCTCCTGAACCATCCACCCTCATCTCCATCATCATTGTCATCGAAATCATCGAAGTAATCATCATCGTCTCCAAACCCACCACCACCATTATCACCCCCACCAACATTGTTACCACCAATACCCCCGTTGCCGGTGTGGTCAAAATCTTCAAGTAAACTCTTCACAAAGGCACATATCAATCAACTTAACTATTAGTATCAGCTTAAGTTATTATAGCGAAACTAATCCCTCATCACACATCCTTATAACATACTATAAGTTGCACTAAGCCACGTATAAGAAACAATGTGAGAAATTCAAATTTATATCCATAAAGAAACATGTTTAAGTACCAAAAACTCTAATATGATTCCGTAATAACTAATAACTTTTAACCCTAGACACCCTAGACTACTTTCTAGTAAAAAACGATTCTAACATCAATAAGAGGAACAAGAATCAACATATGTTTTACCCTAAGAACTATCATCTTCTACCTAGAGCTACAAGAGTTCGATTCTTAATTGCGTCCTTTCATTTCATGCTCCTTCCACACCAAAAAAGAGAAATAACACTGGAGTAAGACAGAACTAAAATAGTACAAATTATACCTCTAAGGTTCTATGGTACGATTTCAACTTACAATCTCAAAAGTTCACCCAGTATCTTACATCCTCACCACGTACTATGATAACACCGTATCACCCAAATTTTTGCATAGGCAATTTCGTCGTCACTAATTACCATACCATTAACCAACTATATAGGACTACTACAAAGGATTGTCACATTAAGTTTTAAGTACCAAAACGGCCCTAGACTAGTTTCTAGTCAAAAACAATTCTGACATCAACCATAGGAGTAAGAATCAACACATGTTTTAACTCTCAGAATTGAACTATCACCTCCTAACCGAGAAGTACAAGAGTAAGATTCACTTGTGTCTGCTCTTTTCAAACAAAAATAGAGAATTAACACCCTATAACAAAACACAAACTAATAGAACTTCTAAGGTTTTGGGATAAGCCAAATTTTTGCATAGACCTTTTGCTTATCACTAGATGCCATGCATACCATCAACCAACTTAGACTACAACAAAGAATTGTCACATAAATAACACGAGTACGGAGTACCTAAGATATCAACATCATATATACATTTCTTAAAAAAAAAAAATAATACAAGAATTGAAACACAAACCTCACGAGGAGACTTGCTAGTTTTCTTCTCCAACTCAGGCTTAGGCCTCTCTAACGTAATGGCAGGAGACGAGCCAAGCGAACCCGTTATCATCATGGACTCACATGAATACATGATCCCCCTAAGGAAAAACAACGTTCAAGTTGATAATCACTATAAGACACCGGACCGCCATCGGCCAAGGTTGCAGAAGCTGTCACCACTAGGGCCCTAGAGGAGGGCACGTTTAAGGGTGTACGTGAGAAAATGTTGCATTTGTATTTATTGGTTTTATAAGCCCTTTGAAAAGTTACGTACGTTGTTTTGTTGCTAGGGCATGTCACGTTTGTATGAAGATTGTAGTGATGTTTTTTGTAGGTTGGTATGTAGGTAAAAGAAGGAATATGAGCTTGTATAGTTGCTGCCATTACTGACAATATTAATTCGTAAGGTTTGTATGGATGATTTTGATTTACACAGTAGACATCGTTTATAGAGTTTTGCAGATGTGTTGGAACGTTATAGAGTTTCGTATGAAGATTATAATGATGTTTTTCTTGGCCCAAATTAGTCCCCACCCGACCCATACTCCTCAGTCCTCACATACAAGTAGAGGTGTGAATATGGAGGACAATTCAGTCTGAATCGAATCGGATCCGATCAAAGATGAAAATTTGATCCATATCTGCTAGGAAAGATCCACCTCCAAATCCGATAAAAGTGTCCAACTCCGAATTGGAGGAAGGTTTGAACTTTGAGGCGAACTTTAATTTATTCATACTCCGATGGACCCCCGATCCACTTCCACATTCACCTGACATCCATTGGACTTCCGACCCGCGTAGAAGTTACGGTATTGAGTATGAAGTGCGATAACTAAGCTTGTCGTTGTGATACAAATATTTTGTTGTAATTTGTTGGTTCTAATAGGTGGTTCAATTCATTTATACACTTTGGGATATGTAATTAACTTGGTAGAAAAAACGTTCATAGAGTTGGAGACGGGTTGGATGTGAGTAGGAGTCGGAGGTAACATACTTTGGACCAGGTCGAAGTCAAATGGTGAATTATCGGATACAGAGTTGGAGGTGGATATTAGGCCAGTCGGAGTCGCACTTTGTGTAGCCCAACCCGCCTGGCCGCCTCCAATCTATTGTCATTCCTAGGGGTAAATGAGATGAGACAACTCAGGAGTTACTCAAGATTGACTCGTTTAAAACTTTACTCGCAAATGTGCCTACTCGTATATGCCGAAAGTCGACTCGAAAAGTTGGTACGATACATAAAGAGATAGTACCTACTAATTGTATCTCGCTCTTTACATAAAACATGAATAGGAGTGACTATAGAATTTAGTGCCAAATTTATGTAGCTACCTAAACAGTAGTATACTAACTTTCACGCGAGTAGACCAGACTTTGGATCCTGGTACGTAGCAGCAACGTTGTCATGTACGTGGAGTCTGCATCATCACTATATCATCATTGTGGACCCTTTTTCTCTAATAAACTTTATCGTACTTATTCTCTAGCCATGATCTCTAATAATCCAAATGGACCAAATGTTAGGCATCTTGCTAACTTAACTTGTCTCTCACCCTTCTCATGTTGTAAAGTGGAAAGCTCCATGACAGTGATGATTCAAGATTTACTGTTTACCTTACTTGCAACTGTTAACTGGTAAATTCACCTTTGTTTACTGCTCAGTACTCTTTGTTCTTTACTAGTTTGCATTTTACTGCAGACTTGTTTCCTTTTTTTGAGCTAGCTGGAGAGAATCTTGCTTTGTTAAATTTCATTTCATTGGGAAAGTAAGGAGTAGTTCAGAACATATTGACTATACCTATGAATTTAGTGGTGCAGGAATAGTTGATCTGAACTGGGTTTTCTTTGAATATAATTTTTGCAGCTGGAGGAAAGAGTTGTTGCTGAATATTACTCTACTGGGGCAGTAACTTGTTAAGAAACATATATGTGGAAGAACTAGATAAGGTGGTAAAAAAGGATATAATTTTGGAGTTCAGAGATGTCATCAAGCTCTACCAAGCGGAGTACTCCTTCTAGGAGTGGTTCTGTTCGATCGAAACATGATGTTTATATGGTGACCCAGACTCCATTTGATGCTAAGCTTGCTACAGATTTTGAGTCTGAAAGGGTTTTTGATTATTCTTCTTCTGTTGATTTCAACCGATCAAGTTCCACTAGCAATATTCCTTCTTCAACTGTGTCATCTTATCTGCAAAAGATTCAGAGAGGTGGTCTTATCCAGACTTTTGGGTGTTTGATTGCCATTGATGAGAGCAATTTTAGTGTCATAGCTTATAGTGAAAATGCTGCAGAGATGTTGGACTTGACTTTACATGATGTTCCTAACATTGAGAAGCAAGAAGCTTTAACGTTTGGAACTGATGTAAGAACTCTCTTTACCTCGCCGGGCGCCTCTGCATTGGAAAAGTCTGTCAGGTATCCTGATGTTAATCTCCTAAATCCAATCCTTGTTCATTGTAAACATTCGGGGAAGCCCTTTTATGCTATTCTCCATAGGATAGAAGTAGGTTTGGTCATTGATTTGGAACCTGTGAATCCAGCTGATACTCCAGTTAGTGCCGCTGGGGCTTTGAAGTCGTACAAGCTTGCAGCAAAGTCTATTTCCAAATTACAGTCTTTACCAAGTGGAAATCTCTCGCTTATGTGTGATGTTTTAGTTAAAGAAGTGAGTGAATTGACCGGATATGATCGGGTTATGGTGTATAAATTCCATGAAGATGAGCATGGTGAAGTGATTGCTGAGTGTCATAGGCCTGAGTTGGACTCTTATCTTGGTTTGCATTATCCGGCAACTGACATACCACAAGCTTCAAGATTTCTTTTCTTGAAGAACAAAGTTAGAATGATATGTGATTGCCTAGCTCCTCCTGTAAAGGTGATGCAAGCGGAGACATTGGCTCAACCGTTAAGTTTAGGTGGCTCGACCTTAAGAGCTCCACATGGCTGCCACTCACAATATATGGCAAATATGGGAACAATTGGATCTCTTGTGATGGCTGTGACAATCAATGATGAAGATGATGAGGCTAGTGATCAACATAAAACAAGAAAACTGTGGGGCCTAGTTGTGTCCCATCACATGAGCCCGAGATTTGTCCCCTTTCCTCTAAGATATGCATGTGAGTTTTTAGTTCAAGTTTTTAGCATACAGATCAACAAAGAAGTTGAATTGGCAACTCAGATGAGGGAAAAACATATTCTGAAGATCCAAACTGTGCTATGTGAAATGCTGATGAGGAGCTCCCCCATTTCAATTGTCACCCAGTCACCTAACGCGATGGATTTGGTTAAATGTGATGGTGTAGCATTATTGTACAATGGCAAACTCTGGGTGCTTGGTGTCACCCCAACAGGGGAACAAATTAAGGATATAGCACAATGGCTTGATGAATACCATCGTGACAGTCAAGGATTTAGTACAGACAGTCTTAAGGAAGCTGGTTATCAAGGTGCTTCAAAAATTGGAGATGCAGTTTGTGGGATGGCTGCAGTTAGAATTAGTTCAGAGGATATCTTATTTTGGTTCAGGTCTCACACAGCTAAGGAAGTAAAATGGGGTGGTGCAAAACATGATTCTTTTGACAATGATGATGATAAAAGAAATATGCATCCGAGATCTTCGTTTCAGGCTTTTCTAGAGGTTGTCAAGTGGAGAAGTCTACCTTGGGAAGACATGGAAATGGATGCCATCCATTCGTTACAACTCATTTTGAAAGGTTACTTACGAGATAGTGCTACAATCAATTCTAATTCTATGTTAGACGATTCGGAAATGATTGTGAATGTGTCTGGTTTTGATGGCCCCTTGAGTTCAGGGAATAATGTGCAGACCCTCACTAGTGAAGTAATTCGTCTCATTGAGACTGCTGTCGTTCCCATTTTTTGTGTTGATATGTCTGGTGCTATAAATGGTTGGAATACCAAAGTAGCTGAATTAACTGGTTTGTCCATTACGGAAGCGATTGGCTTACCCTTAGTCAATGTGGTTACTGAAGAATCGGTTGAAGCAGTAAGAAATATTCACTCTTTGGCTCTACAAGGTAGTTTTTATTTTTTACAATTTTGGATTCAAGATATCCCTATGATGAGAACTTATAATTTGATATTGTACGAGCTAAGTGTAATCTTAAATTTTTCCGTGAGTAAATAAAGCGTATTTCAGATCGGACAGAGTGGGTATCAGCATTCATGTTCTATGTTTCTACTTGATTGTGCATCATCTCCTTATTCTTATTTTATTTTGTTCAACTCTTACTCCATGGAAATTTGAATTGGCAGGTATTGAGGAGAAAGATGTTGAAGTAAAATTAAAAACATATGGTTCTAAGGATAAGGATAGTCCTGCTATTTTTGTGGTAAGTGCATGTTGCAGTAGAGATCCGGATGAAAATGTTTCGGGAATCTGCTTTGTTGGGCAAGATATTACTGAAGAGAAAAGGCTTGTGGAAAAATATACTCGTTTACAGGGGGACTATTCTGGATTAATGAGGAATCCTTGTCACCTGATTCCTCCTGTATTTTTGATGGATGAACATGGTCTATGCTTGGAGTGGAATGGAGCGATGGAAAAGTTATCTGGCTTGTGTAAAGAAGCTGCCATTGGGCGGATGCTTCTTGGAGAGGTGTTCACTTTAGGAAGTATCGGTTTCCGAGTTAAAGATCATGATACCTTAACCCGTCTAAGGATATCATTAAATAAGATTATTGGAGGTGAAGAGGCAGATAAAGTGTTCTTTGAGTTCTATGATTGGCAGGATAAGTCTATTGATGCACTGCTTTATGCAAGTCCACGGACTAATTCTGAAGGAAGGGTCACTGGGGTATTGTGTTTTCTGCATTTACCAAGTCCTGAACTTCAATACACCATGTATATGCAGATGATTTCAGAAAAGGCTGCAGCTAGTACCTTAAATAAGTTAGTGTATATTCGAGAGCAAATCAGAAATCCAATCAAGGGGATGATCTTTTCTCGCCAGTTATTGGAGTCCTCTGACTTAAGTCAAGAGCAAAAGCAGCTGGTGACGACGAGATCATTGTGTGAGGATCAGTTGATGAAGGTAGTCGAGGACACTGATATCCCAAGTATTGAGGAAGGGTATGATGTTGTTCGGTTATTTCTGATTTCTTTTGTTTGCCTCTTTAGATGTTAGGTTGCTTATCAGATATAATAGTTAATTAGCTTGAGACATTGTTATACTTTGTCTCTTTGTTTCTTCCTCCAGCTTTCATTTCACGAGTTTAGATTTCTAAATTACGCATATGCTCTTTTGACTGTTGCATGCAGCTATACGGAGATGAGCACCACAACTTTCTGTCTCGGGGAGACGCTTGGTGCAGTCATGAGTCAAGTGACGCCCTCAAGCCATGAAAGTCAGGTGCAGGTCAACCATGATTCACCTGTTGATGTATCATTTATGTACCTATATGGAGACAAGTTGAGGCTCCAACAAGTTCTTTCGGATTTCCTTACGATTGCTGTTCGTTTCACGCCTCCATTCAAAGGTTCCTTAGTCAAATTTGCAGTGATACCTAGAAGAGAGTATCTAGGGACGAAGATGCAACTTCTTCATGTTGAATTTAGGTAACTATCATGCATCTTTCAAGGGCATACCTATTCTGTACAATCGATATGATAATGAATACTGATAGAATCAACTGTCCTCCAGGATAACACATCCGTCCCCAGGGGTACCAGAAATTCTCATCCAGGAGATGTTTCACCGCAGCCCGGGCATGTCAAGAGAAGGCCTAGGCTTGTTCATCAGTCACAAGTTTGTGAGAAACATGAATGGCACTCTGCAGTATCTAAGGGGAGAAGACTACTCGTCTTTCGTTGTTCACCTTGAATTTCCGCTTGCTGAGGACGTCGAACACAAATAGAGTTACAGTTCAGCAATATTGAGCTGATGCCATTTTAGAGCCCCTGCAATGTGAAGACTTATATAGGGACCTTCCCAGCTTGACTTAAAAACAACATTATGAGGTGGCTAGCCTTCTGAGACTCTTGTGCAGAAATCCATGATGTTCCTACAAATCGATTTGGCGGAAAGACATAACAGCCTATAAGTGATCCAGATGGGTTTCTAGCCCTTATCTAGTTGGCGACTTCTCGTTTCTAAACTGAAGGCAAAACGTCGAACCTCGAAACAGCAAGGCGTGCTTTAGAATAATGCTTTCTTAATTAACTGTCAAGTCGAGAAAGTGCATTTTGTACAATGCTCAGAGCAGATTATTTGGTCAATAAGTGTATCAAAGGGTGAACAGATTTGTTTGGCACTTTATGCATAAACAGAAATATATGAGGTTGAACTAACTACAATGGCGTGTTTAGAAATGTTAATTATCTGGAGTAGATGTTGTATGGCTTTTTATTAACAAAATATCACCTCCTTTCAAAAAAAACAATAGCGTGTTCTTAAAATCTTGGGAGAGATCGTCTACTTTTACTTTTATTATAAAAATAGACGGAGTCATGCTAACCAATAAAGAGATTAATATCTCTTATTAGAGTTGGTCTTGCAAAAAGTTTGCGTTAATTTAGCTTGTAAGGAGGTTCGTCTATATTTTTCATCGTATACTTTTATGTTAGAAGTATGTATCTCCGCTCAATCCAATCAAAGTTCAATTTATGCCACTCTTCAACCTTAACAACACTTGCTGCTGTTGCCTCTTCATACCTCACAATCCCAAACACTTTCTATGATCACCATGATTTTTCGAGGGAAAGTCGAGATTTTCTCGTTTGTCGATACCGCGATTCTTGCATCCGTAACGAAGCTGATCAGCTTCATCTGAGCATTTTGAAACATGGGTTTGAAGCAGATTTGTTCCTTGTTAACACCCTTATCAATGTGTATGCTAGGATTGGTGATCTTGGTTCTGCACGCCATGTGTTTGATGAAATGCCTGAGAGGAATTTGGTTTCTTGGGCGTGTTTGGTTTCGGGGTATGCTCAGAATGGCATGCCTGTTGCGGCTTGTGGTGTTTTTAAGGAGATGGTTTGTGCGGGTTTTGTGCCGAATCATTATGCATTTGGTAGTGTGTTGCGCGCTTGCCAGGATTTGGGACCTGATTATCTTAGATATGGGGTGCAGGTTCATGGTTTGGTATCGAAGACGAGGTTTTCTTGTGATGTGTTGGTGAGTAATGTTTTGATATCAATGTATGGAAGCTGCTGTTTGGGGTCGCTTGGTTGTGCTCTGAGAGTGTTTGATGAGATAGATGCAAAAAATTTAGCCTCATGGAATTCGATTATTTCCGTATGTGCCAGGAGAGGAGACGCAGTTAATGTGTTTGATTTGTTTTCAAGGATGCAACATGAAGGTTCGGGGTTTGGTTTTCAGCCTAATTCGTACACATTGAGTAGCTTAGTTACTGCTGCATCCTCTTTTTCTGACTTTGGTTCTTGCTTACTAGAACAAGTGCTCTCTACAGCACAAAAAGCCGGATTTATACAAGACCTGTTTGTTGGCAGTGCCTTAGTCAGTGGGTTTGCAAAGTTTGGATCGATTAATTATGCGCGAAAGATCTTTGAGCAAATGAATGTTAAGAATGCAGTCACTCTGAATGGGTTAATGGTGGGATTAGTAAATCAGAAAAGAGCTGAAGAGGCAGTTGACATATTTAAGGAGATGAAACACTCGGTTAAGGTCAATCCTGACTCTTATGTAGTTCTGTTAAGCGCTTTAGCTGAATTTGATGAACCAGAGGAAGGCAGAAGAAATGGTAGAGAATTTCATGCATTTGCGATCCGAAGTGGCTTGGTGGATGTTAAGTCTGCAATTGGCAACGCTCTTATTAATATGTATGGGAAATGCAGAGCCATTGAAAGTGCTTGTCGAGTTTTTGAACTTATGGAACACAAAGACCTAGTTTCATGGAATACTTTGATATCTGGTCTTGATCAAAATGACCTTTACGAAGAAGCTGTGAATAATTTCTTCCATATGAGGAGGACTGGGCTGAAGCCCACAAATTTCACTCTAATAAGTTGCTTGAGTTCATGTGCGAGCTTGGGATGGATGTGTGAAGGAACACAAGTACATAGCGAGGCACTTAAATGCGGTCTTGATTCTGATGTTTCAGTTTCAAATGCTCTTCTTTCATTATATGGGGAGACAAGAAGTTTCAAAGAATGCCAGAAACTGTTTTCCTTGATGCCAGAGCATGATCAAATCTCGTGGAATTCAATAATTGGTGCAATGGCTGACTCAGAAACATTTGCGACTGAGGCTGTGAGTTATTTTGTGGAGATGATTCGATTAGGCTGGAGTCTTAGTGGAGTGACGTTTGCGTGCATTCTATCTGCAGTATCCTCTCTTTTGCTCTGTGAATTAGTCCCTCAGCTTCATGCCTTAGTATTCAAGTATTGCTCTGCAAATGACATTACAGTTGAGAATGCACTTATTTCTTGCTATGGGAAGTGTGGGAGGATAGAGGACTGTGAATCAATCTTTTCAAGAATGACTGAGAGGAGGGATGAGGTAAGTTGGAATTCCATGATATCTAGCTACATACATAATGAGCAATTATCCAATGCCATGGATCTTGTATGGGTCCTGATGCAGAATGGTCGTAGGTTAGACCACTTCATTTTTGCCACTGTTCTTAGTGCATGTGCTTCAGTTGCTACCCTGCAGCGGGGGATGGAAGTCCATGCTTGTGAAATCAGGGCTGGTCTGGAATCAGATGTTGTCGTGGGGAGTGCTATTGTTGATATGTATTCAAAATGTGGTAGGATAGACTATGCTTCAAGATTCTTTGAGTTGATGCCTGTTAAAAATATATATTCTTGGAATTCCATGATATCAGGTTATGCACGGCATGGAAATGCCGACAAAGCTTTAGAACTCTTTGTCCAAATGAAGAAAGCTGGTCAGCAACCAAATCATGTCACTTTTGTTGGAGTCTTGTCTGCTTGTAGTCATGCTGGATTGGTTAAGAGAGGTCTTGAGCATTTTGAATCTATGAGTAATGACTATGGATTGGCTCCTCAAATCGAGCACTTTTCATGTATGGTTGATCTCCTTGGGCGGTCAGGTCAGTTAGATAAGGTTGAAGAGTTCATAAACAAAATGCCTACAGAGCCAAATGCCCTTATTTGGAGAACTGTTCTGGGGTCTTGCTGCAAGACACATGGGCGTAACAGCGAATTAGGTAGGCGGGCTGCAGACATGCTTTTGCAGTTAGAACCAGATAATGCTGTGAATTATGTACTTCTGTCTAATATGTATGCTGCTGGAGCAAAGTGGGAAAATATGGCTAGAGCTCGGTCTGCAATGAGCTTAGCAACAGCAAAGAAGGAAGCTGGACGTAGTTGGGTCACTATGAAAGATGGAGTTCATGTGTTTGTTGCAGGGGATATGTCACACCCTGAGAAGGATACTATACATGAAAAACTAAGAGAACTGCAGACAAAAATGAGGGATGCTGGTTATGTTCCCCAGGCAAGCTTTGCTTTGTATGATCTTGAGCTGGAGAGCAAGGAAGAACTACTGAGTTATCATAGTGAGAAACTGGCTGTCGCTTTTGTTCTTACACGCAAATCAACCTCCACTATCAGGATAATGAAAAATTTGAGAGTATGTGGGGACTGTCACTTAGCCTTTAAATATATATCAAAGATTGTTGGTCGCGAAATTGTCTTGCGGGACTCCAACAGATTCCATCATTTCTCAGATGGCAAGTGTTCATGTGGGGATTACTGGTAACATTCATGTGCGTCACAATATTAAGGTCTGCAAGAAAGAATGGGAGTAAAAAAGATACTGCTGTCCTCAGATTCTAAATTTTCATCTGGTTTGAGCCTGCTGAGTACTAAGATGATGACTTGTAGGAGGGACAAAGCAGGGCATTCTTGTCGCAATAGGGCTACAAATATGAACTATGCTTGCAAATCGAGATGATCATAGCTGTTTATGTTAACTATTCGTGTTACATGCTAAATATACAGCACACTGTCACAGCAAAACATCAATTTGTTCAGCGTAGTGAAGTTCTGCAGCACAGAACCAGATTACAGAACTGGGGCCTAACCACAGGACTTCTGCCAAAACAGTTGGTTGGTAGGTGGAGAGCATATTCTTTTGAGTAATATGTGAAACAAGAGGCAACTGAGCACTTTATGGTTCCAGCTTTTGCAGGGTACGTGATTCGGTGTGTACAGCATACTAACCCTGCATATTTGTGTTCACAAGAGCACGCCCTCTTGTCAGTCATGCTCCCACATACGGCTATCGTGCATCCCTTCAATAGCAATTCATGTGATGGGCATTTGTCACCACCTGTTTCTTCACCTTGAGCATAACGTCTGGAAGAGTGGTAGAAAGCTTCCATAATGGGCTTTCTGTGCAACCTACATACTGCATGATACCTCGTCACTTTCATTGAGGGAGTGGCGTATGAAAGCTCCGGTGCCTTTTTCTGTTCAGGTAAAGCTCTCTGGCTATAGACTTTCTGATGATCTTTTGGTTCCAAATTGATTTCTTGTACTTAGTTGGGTAGCTATGATCATAATTTGTGTTTGGATGTGTCACTTACTGGGTCTGTCACACTATTGACTTGCCATCTTTCCAACATTTCCTGTTTTTGCTTTAGTCGTGAAAGCAAGATAAATTTCAAGTTGATTTTCAGGGATTTTCTGTAATGGACTTCCAGAGTTAAATGAGATTAACTGAAGAAATTCACAAGTAACCAGGAGTTCTTGCAGAAAGAATGAACTCGAAGATATCTCGTTTATTGAATGTAACAATTATTACAGAGGAATAAGAGAGAGAAAGAGAGATGTAAGAATCAGAGAGTGTAATGATTAACAGAGTGATTTCCAAGACTGTCCTAACAGACTACTTATACAAGGTTGATCTGCTAACAGAATATCCTAACTAACTTTGTAACTGCCCAACTAACTCCAGGTTGTTACTAATTCAGTTACAAACTGACACGTGAACCTCACGTGACTCAGCAATTCATAACAGATCTTCCCCCATAACAAAAAGCTTGACCTCAAGCTTAATCCAGCTTAAAATCAGGGAATTTCTTCACAAACTCATCATAATCTTCCCAAGTAGCATCGGTTGCATCTGAGTTCGACCAATGTACCAATAGATGAACTCCAGCTCCGTTTCCCTTTTTAGCCAACCTCCTGGCAAGTACTGCAACTGGTTCAGCTCTTATTAGTTGCATATTATCCAGGTCAGGCAAGGAGCTAGCTGCAGGAGCAGGCCCATGGTGCTGCTTCAGCAAGGAAATGTGGAAGACAGGGTGAATCTTGGCATGCGCAGGCAACTGCACCTTATACGCCACTGCTCCTATCCTGTTTGTGATCAAGAAGGGACCAAAGTACCTTGGAGCTAATTTAGCACATGCTCTATATGCCACTGATTGCTGCCTGTAAGGCTGCAGCTTCACATAAACCCAATCACCAACTGAGAATTCTGTTTCAGTCCTATGCCTGTCACTTTGGCTCTTCATTCTATCCTGTGCCCTTTTGAGGTGAAACTTAAGCATCAGAATACACTCTTCTCTGGCCTTCAGACTCCTGTCAACAGCTTCCACAGGGCTATCTCCATTAATGTAGGGAATATGTAGGCTAGGAGATTGGCCATACATAACCTCATAAGGAGTAGTCTAGATAGAATTGTGAAAGTGGGTATTATACCACCACTCAGCCAAAGGAATCCAAGCTGCCCAATCCTTTGGTTTCTCTCCCGTCATACACCTCAAATAGGTTTCAAGACACTTGTTGACTGCTTCACTCTGCCCATCAGTTTCAGGATGGTAAGATGAAGACATCAAAAGATCAACTTGTTGCAATCGAAACAATTCCTTCCAAAAATTGCTCAGAAAAATCTTATCTCTGTCACTAATAATTGACTTAGGCAACCCATGGAGCTTGAAAATCTGATCAAAATAAGCCTGAGCAACAGAGACAGCAGTAAAAGGATGGCTAAGTAGCACAAAATGGCTGTACTTACTAAGCCTATCAACAACCACCAATATTGTATCCTTCCCCTGTGACTTTGGTAGTCCCTCTATAAAATCCATCGAGATGGACACCCATACTGCTGCTGGAATGGGTAAGGGCTGCAGGAGGCCAGCAGGAGATTTCAAAATAGGCTTGCTCCTCTGACAAATGCTGCAGTTTCTGACAAAGTTCCTCACCTCCTTTTTCAGCTTTTTCCAATAAAACAATTCAGTGATCCTTTTATATGTGCCATGTAGTCCAGCATGTCCTCCCAAGGGTGTATTATGAAACAACCCAAGAATCTCCTGTCTTAAAACAGGATCTGCTCCTACCACCAGTCTTCCTTGTCTCAACAATTGATTATTTTCCCACTTGTACTGAGAACTAATCACAGCCCCACTCTGAAAGTCTTGAATCAATTGTTGTAATACTGGATCTTGTTGCCAACTCATTTCTACCTTTTGTAGCAGATCAGTATTAATTTGTGAGACCAACATAGGCATCAACTCAGCACTTGAGACTCTTGAAAGGGCATCTGCAGCTAAGTTCTCTTTCCCTTTTTTGTAGACCACTTCATAGTCTAATCCTAACAACTTAGGTAAACACTTACTCTGAAAAGCAGTTGTGATTTTCTGCTCTAACAGAAACTTCAGGCTAAAATGATCAGTCTTAAGAATAAAGTGTTGACCCACCAAGTAAGGTCTCCACTTTTCTATGGAAAAGACCACTGCTAATAACTCCTTCTCATAAGTAGAGAATGCCTTAGCTCTTACAGACAACGCCTTGCTGATAAAGGCTATAGGGTGATCATTCTGCATCAAGACAGCACCGATTCCGATGTCTGATGCATCAGTTTCGATGACAAAGGGCTGTGCAAAATCTGGTAATGCAAGTACTGGTGCTTGGCACATAGCCATCTTCAAGTGATGAAAGGCTGTAGCAGCTTCAGAACTCCAACTAAAAGCATTCTTTTTGAGCAAGGAAGTCAGAGGTTTGCTCAATATGCCATAGCCCCTGATAAATTTTCTGTAATAGCCTGTCAAGCCAAGGAACCCTCTCAGCTCCTTGATTGTTGTAGGTTCAGGCCACTCTGTCATGGCCTTGATTTTGGCTGGGTCAGTAGCCACACCTTGACCAGAAACAATATGTCCAAGGTATTCCACTGAAGCAGCTCCAAAAGTACACTTGCTCTTCCTGGCAAACAGAGTGTGCTGCCTCAATAATTGAAAAGTGATTCTGAGATGTTGCAAATGAGTCTGCAAATCTGCACTATAGATCAAAATATCGTCAAAGAAAACAAGAATAAATTTTCTAAGATAGGCCTTGAAAACAGAGTTCATCAGGCTTTGAAATGTTGATGGTGCATTAGTAAGCCCAAAAGGCATTACTAAGAATTCAAAATGGCCATCATGAGATCTGAATGCTGTCTTTTGAATATCATCCGGATGCATCCGAATCTGCCAATAGCCTGATCTGAGATCAATTTTGGAGAAAATGACAGAACCATGAAGCTCATCCAACAACTCTTCAATAACAGGGATGGGAAACTTGTCTTTGATTGTATTCTTGTTCAACTCCCTGTAATCTATACACAATCTCCAACTCCCATCTTTCTTCTTCACCATGACTATGGGAGATGAAAATGGACTCTGGCTATGCCTGACAACTCCACTCTCTAGCATCTCTGAAGTGATCTGCTCAATTGCATTTTTCTGTAACATGGGATATCTGTAAGGCCTGACATTCACTGGTTGAGCCCCTTCCTTAAGATGAATTCTGTGATCATGAGACCTATGAGGAGGCAAACTCTTAGGTTCCTCAAATATGTCAGAGAATTCCTGCAAAAGTAACTCCAGTTCAGATTCACAAGGCTGATGCACAGACAGAGCAATACATTCCTCTGTAGACTGGTCTACTGTTGCTGTTTCTTGTACTGTAGTCTGCACTTGTATAGCAAACATCTGGCCAAAATTGCAAGTCTTTTGCACCCCTTCTTTAGTCAGCACCTGTACCATTTGCTTGCCAGTCAACCATTTCAATGATCCATCAGCAACCCCCCTTAGTGTAACTTTTCTACCTTGGTACTGAAACTCCATTCTCAATTGACCAAAATCCCAAATCACAGGACCTAAGGAAGCCAGCCACTGTATGCCCAATACCATTTCACAACCACCCAATGGCACTAACATCACATCAGTAGTAAACTCCTCTCCCATCAATTTCCACTTAAATTGCTTCACAATCTTTGTGGTAATCAGGGTTTCTCCATTTGCAACTGAAACTTGCAATGGATATGTCCTAGACACTTTACAGCCAAGCCTCCTAGCAGTTGCTTCATCTAAGAAGTTATGGGTACTTCTTGAATCTATTAGGATATGCAAATTATTTCTCCCAACCTTACCAGTCACCTTCATTGTTTGGTAAGTAGTGTTACTAGACAAGGCATTCAATGAAATCAAAGGCTGATCATCAGGATAGTATTTCTCAAAATCAGATAATTCAGACAAACCAGTTTCTGATACAGCTTGTTCCTGCTCACCATCAGAAACCACTAAATCACCATCCTCTATGGGAACTAGCTGAATCTTGTATAACTGCCCCTTACACTTATGTCCTGGCAAGAATTTCTCATTACAACAAAAACATTGTCTTCTGGCCAACCTATCCTGAAATTCTTGAGGGCTCAAATTATGAGGAGGTCTAGTCTTAGGCTGAATTGGCTTGTACACAGGTGAGGGTGATGACTTTTGGCTGTAGCTTGCAGAGGGAACAAAAGGCTTCACTGCAGGTCTATCCAAAATAGGCCTATGCCTCCTGTTTACTGTTGCAACTGTAGTTTCTTGTAGCTTAGCCAAAGAATATGCATAAGCTAAAGTCTGCGGCTTAAACATCCTAACTGGATTCTGTATATCATCATCCAACCCCCCAAGAAAACAACTAATAGCCTGCTGTTCTGTCAATTCTACCTTGTTTAACAAAGCATCAAACTTTTCTTGGTATTGCTCAACACTACCCCTTTGTTTCAGGTTCTTTAAATCACCCATCGGATCATCAAAGGGACTATGACCAAATCTTGCAATAATAGCAACCTTATAATCTGCCCACACAGGCCAATTACCCACCCCTCTAGTTTTCATGTATGATTGATGCCATAAAAGTGCTTTACTATCTAATTGAGTGGAAACTAACTTCACTCTCAGATTATTATCAGTTCCATCAATCTCAAAGAATTGCTCAACTTTATACACCCAACCATTGACATCATCACCAGAAAACTTAGGAAATTCAACCTTGGAAAATCGACCAAGATTAGACAAGTTATTACCTCCCAACAATCCACCAACTGATCCCTGAATATGCCCAGCCCCTCTTCCTCCTCCTTGAGGTCTGGTGCTCCCCGTAACCAATTGCGCCATCATCTGATCCAGTTTAGTGCTGATCTCCAGTTGTTGAGATTGTAATTGTTGCTGAAACTGGGTCATGGCAGTCAAATCAACTCGAACTTGTTGCTGATTGTCAGTTAAAGCCTTCAATTCTGCCTGCACCCCAACTATGGACGCTGAACTTTCCTTGGAAAATTCAACTAAACTCTTAACAGTCTCACTCATCGTCTCATCCATAGAATTGTCGTTTCGAGAAGAACTTTTTGTGTTCACCATAGTAATAGACGTGAGAATAAACGAAAAAGAAAGAATTTTTATGTGATTGTTTGCAGAAAAAAAAAAGGTTAGATAAGTTGGCGAAACGAACCAACTAATCAAAGAATAAGAAGAATTTGAGTAAGAATGGTGAACAACAAAGATATAGAGCCCAAGAAAGGTCTCTGATACCACTTCTTGTAATGGACTTCCAGAGTTAAATGAGATTAACTGAAGAAATTCACAAGTAACCAGGAGTTCTTGCAGAAAGAATGAACTCGAAGATATCTCGTTTATTGAATGTAACAATTATTACAGAGGAATAAGAGAGAGAAAGAGAGATGTAAGAATCAGAGAGTGTAATGATTAACAGAGTGATTTCCAAGACTGTCCTAACAGACTACTTATACAAGGTTGATCTGCTAACAGAATATCCTAACTAACTATGTAACTGCCCAACTAACTCCAGGTTGTTACTAATTCAGTTACAAACTGACACGTGAACCTCACGTGACTCAGCAATTCATAACATTTTCCTGTTCTTTGTTTACCTTGATGATGATTGTGGTTTTGTTTGTGACTGATATTAGTTGGTTTCATTTCACATGATTAATCATCAGCAGTGCTGTGAGCTTATCTGAGGTGATGTCGTTTCATTTCGGAATTTAACTTTTGGATATCCCTGTAACGCTGTGACAATGTATCGGTTTTGGAAACGATGGTGCAGTTGCCAGTAAAATTAGTCAAAAAGTTCCAGAAAGATAATAAAATAGTTAATAATTATAAGCTGTTGAATTGTTTATGGTAGAGAAGCCCATTTCAATTGTGGAAAATTCTTCCAGACAATATAAGAGAGAATAAGACAATCCTTGAGTAACTTAGTTGTAGTCTCTTTGGTTTAGCAGATGATCCTTTGGATTGGAAGAGATTGCAATGTGGTCAGGGGCTCATGGCATCATTATGCCAGAAATATGACATAATGTGAAAATTATCAAGTTTCTAAATCCTTAGTTGCATGCAAGTCCCTAATTTGTTTAATTTCGAAGACTAAGGTTTCCGCTGAATGTCACTTACCTTACAACTATAGTCTTCATCTGTTTTTGAGACTTGTTTTCTTTGTTTGATTTCTGGAAATTCTGGTTCAGGTGAGTGTAAGGAGTGCACTATGGATATCATGGACACTCTTTGGAGTACAACATCTAGGAAGGATGTTCTACTGAGCTTCACAGCAAATCTTTGGTCCATTTGGATCCACAATCACAGAATTGTCTTTAATTGAAGCTGCCTCCCCAATCGGATTGTTGATAATGTTCGGAAAGTCATTAAGGAAAACAATCAAGTCCTTGCCCAGAAAATTTCCTAGGGAGCTACAACAATCATTAGTGCTATGAACTACCTACGGAGATTCTTCTTGCATACTCTTTAGGACAAATCAATGAGGTAGATGTACAAGCAGTAATTCTCAAGATAAATGGAGCCTGTAAAATAGATAGGCTGCGCCGTGCTGGAGCCTGGGTTGGATGGGCTGCTACTCTGCTAGTAACTCAGTTAAGCTAGGGGGAGGACTCATTTCCTTTGTCGCTAACTTGAGATTACATGCTGAATTGTTGGCCTGTCTTTCCAGTTTAGGCCCTCAACTAAGAATATTAACTCAGTAATTTACTACATGGATTTAGTTACTTGTTCTCATACTCAAAAGGACGCAAAAAAGGGCCTGTGGAGTCGAAATGGCTAGTTCAGGAACTTTTCCGGCTGAAGCTTTCAGAAATGCACCATCATCAAAGTTGATAAGAGTGGAGGTTGAAGAGGCGCATAAGTTAGCTACCCAATCTAGAAAGGTCATCTCTTTTGTATGCTTTTAGTTCTTGTCTTGTTGTTTTAAATTTCTTGTCGCATTGTCAAAATAGAAAAAAAAATTGCAATTAAGAACTTTTCGTAAAAGAATGGTCTTGTAGCGGCTACATCTCATGGGCCATGGCCATGTTTGATACATTTGGGGAGCGTTATGAAACGTTAAAACGATTTGTACCTTACAACACAGTGACAGATCAAGAGATGTGGACTCAGTATTAACCGTGTTGAAGGGGGAGACTAGTAGAGCAAAGGACCAAGCATCCCAATCATGTCCTGGTGGCCAGACTAGCTAGAATTAGTAGACCGGATGTTTATTATGGTGGACAAAAATTCTCTTTACCATTGACTTAGCTGCTCCTTTTGCTGACTTAGTCATGTACGAGATGAGACTATATCGTGGACGAGGTCATCCCAGTCACCTTAAACTATATTTAAGTTGATCAAGGAACGTTTTGGCAGAACTTATTAGTTATATGTAACAAAGTTTTAAGCATATATTATAGTTTGTATAGACTAATGACTAACACAATCCCTATGCTAAAAATCCAATCTATATGTTCATTTCGTCACCGTTGAGTTTAAGGTTCCGGTGATTGTAACTTGCTGATTAAGACAGAAATTCTCATTTATCTTCTTTCCGTTGAATAGATTAGATGTGGTGGAGACGTGGAGTCCTTATACAATAGGAAAAGTTTAATTATGTAAATAGCTATGTGAGCAAACCTCGAGTATTACCACACCTTCAATTTGGAGGAGAATGAGTATCATTGACACATGCATGTAGCTAAACTAAAACACTAGAAATCCTGTTATTTAGATGCATGATGAATATCTTGAATTTTTACTTGTCTGGCGAATATCTTCAATTCCGCCTTCACCACTCGAATATTAGGACAAACTTGGCAGTTCATACTTCATACCACCACGGTATAAATTAGTAGGGATCATCTATTCTATTTCATGATCTAAGTTAATAGAATAATTTGAAAGTTTTTTTTTTTTTTTTGGCTAAACTTTTCGATTAAGTATGTTCTTTTGGTTTAAAAGCTACATCTTTCATACAACAATTCAATACATTATATCCTAAATTTTAAATTGATTCGAGATAAACAAACATTAATCACATTAGAAACCGTCAAGTTTACGAAACAATTTTCCTATTTTAACTATCAATATATTTTCATTTTCAGTTTGCAATAGACTAAACAACTATAAATGGTAAGTTATATTTACTCTATTATATTCTAGAGCGCCACCGGGTGATACCGAATTTGGGTGCCACCCTCTCACATGTGTTATTATAATACTTGGTGGCCCCCATCAATAGGGGGATTATAATAATACATTGTGAGAGGGGTGACGCCCAAATTTAGTACCACCAGGTTGCGCTATCTTATTTTCCTATATTCTATTGTAACTAATTTTAATTGTGAAACGGTATGTTAAATTACTCTATTATACTCTATTCTAACTAATCTTTATGTTTATGCTGTGTTTTGGAAGGTAGCTGTACTACTCATTGGAGGAGTATGCCACGGGGCAAAAGGTGGGTGATAAATAGGTCGGGGGAACCTTTTGTCGTAGTATAGCTTTAGGAACCAAAGAGTTAAAATAAGAGCTGACTTGGGGTCTTGGTCTCCGTTGAACTTTCCATACACCTTCTTCTTGTCCCAAACTTAAACAGAAATCGGCCAAATCATCAACTTTTATAATTAATGCACCATTATCTTATAATTGCATGATTATCCCAAAACTTCACTTATATCTACATCTACATCAGTATATAAGAGAACACTGAAAGTCCATTTCATATATCACTTCTCCCTTGCTCGCTCTCTTATACCAAAGGTGCCACTTTTATTTCATACTTTGGTGTAAGTGATCAAAACAAAATATGGAGCATCAGAAGCTAACCCAATTCAACATAAGCAAGTTGATAAAGAAATCCAACTCTGCTTATATCATTTCTATTGTATTCTTCTCCTCTTCATTGTTTTTTATCATCTTGCATACTATGTTATCATCCAACTTTTGTGCATCAATTCTTTCTGCTATGAAATTTAGCATTGATAGAAACCACATGTTCCTGGTTTGCAACGGCATATTGGTTATTCTTGTCAAAAGTTCGTCGTCACTCTCATCGTCTTCATCACAGGATAGCAACTCTGATCATATGAGTAAGGCAGCTGACGACAGTCAGAGAGTAGTGAAAGAGGTCACTGATCTTGCATTACTAGCATCAGCAGAACAGAAGGTTGCTGCTGCGAGTACTGTGCAGTTTTCGATAGTCGAGGAGAAGGTATGCACACAGCTAGTGCTGCAAGAAATTGTGTCGCCTCATGAGCATGATGATGCTGATATTGACAATGACCATGACCATGACCATGTTCATGATGATCACGAAGGCGACGAGGATGAAGAAGATGCAGAGGAATTGCATAGAAGGTGTGAAGATTTTATTAGAAGGATGAAGCAAGGCATCATTTCTGAAAGCAGACATGACCGCTTTTAGTTTTAGCTGAATTTGCTTAGAACCTATAACTAATTTAACGTGACCAATAATGGTCTATCTAATCCTGATGTACGGACATTTGGGAACTCTTTTTGATGACAGCCTCCTGTGACAGGTGCTTGTTCTGAAAATTCAGTAGTTGTATAGTTTAAGCTGAGAAGTAATCCTAATGAAACTTCCGTTTGCATAATTTTCTTCTAGTCTCCTGTCCTCAAACAGAAGTTACTGATGATATAATCTTACTATAATCCTTTGACATTATCATATTAGACTTTCGAAAATTCAGGTGCGTAGATCATCTGAAAGAAGTTATCAAAGCAGGCAATGACTGAAATTTCCAAATGCAGATAGAATTATACCTGTGTTTTGGTCTATGATGAGAGCAAGCTAGTGATCTATAAAGCAATGACTCAAAGTGACAATGTTCTTTTTCTTATATTGTCCTTCAGCATATATATGTAAGAGCAAATCTTTGGTACAAACCATAAGATATGCCGAACTAAGTTAAGCTAATCAATCGTACATTTGTAAGGTTAATTACATCTATAAACCTCTCTGACAAAATTTTAACTACATAATCATGGGGATATTTGTTATGCATTTTCGACTTATCAGAGTATGAGACCTTATAAGTTTAACTACATAGAGATTCAGCATCAGCATGACTCTGACAATGATAGCTCAAATGAGTAAATAGGGGCTTGCTGCAGAATTTTGGCACGCATAATTGCATAAGGTATCACTCACGCCTTATCAAAGACTTTACAAACAGTGAGCTTCTAGACTGGGCCCTTGATGAGAGAAAAAACACAAAAGGAACAAAAAGAAAAGGGAGCATATTTAGTGAAAATTGAAACAAATAGGCCCCCCCTTTTCTTTTCATTGCATTCTCAAAGCTTTTATTCTATCTTTTTCATTGTTGGTCCACAAGCCACATGACATGCGAGAGAGATGTACAAGGAAAGGGACTTGATTTGCTTTTCTTTCATTTTATGAAGGTGTTCATAAGTCCACCATTTTCACAGATGCTGTTTAAAAAGAGGTTATAGCAAATCTTTACAGCGTGATAAAAAATGCATCATCTCTTCTCCCATTTTCTATCCCGCATGCCAATGTGTATGACATAGGGAAAACACAATAAACATCTAGGAGTTAGACACAATTAATGTGTTCTTAACAGTGATACCCGTGCATGGTGTCAATTATGCAATTTCCATACATAAATTTTGATTTGCAAGGTGGGAGGAGGCAAAAACAGGTCCATGCATGGTTCCGTACTAATTTTAGCATGGAGTTACCATGTGTACTTGAAGTGTTGAAAAAAGAAATTATATACTGTGTGTTGAAGACATCTGATAAGATTAACATGGCTCTTTGCAAGGGTGATTAACATAAATCGATAAACGCTGAAATTTATGCTAATGTACTA
The DNA here is from genome assembly GCA_901111285.1 of Corrigiola litoralis. Taxonomy (NCBI): domain Eukaryota; kingdom Viridiplantae; phylum Streptophyta; class Magnoliopsida; order Caryophyllales; family Caryophyllaceae; genus Corrigiola; species Corrigiola litoralis. The sequence goes on from CAAKMY010057948.1 coordinate 28,568, forward strand.
TGCCTTTTCCAAAATAAACCTCACTAAAGATTTAAAATGTAACCATCAACAACCCTTACATATTTTCCTGAGATATATGACAAATATATATGGATCCTTAATGAGTTTGGAAATGGACAAGTATTAGCATGGCATGGGGTACTTGCGTCTTGACACCCATGAGATCTAATTTTCAGAACTTTGTTGAGATCAAGTAACAATATAAGACTCTGCCAGCGACTATAATCTTTCATGAACTATGATACCTTATCCATGATTAATGTCTTAAACCTCAATATTGTACGAAGAAGCTACTCCAGCTTGATCATCCTATACTATGTAGACTTAAATAACTAAACTTGAAATAATTAACAGAATTTAGCATGACCGAACGTACAAAGAAAGAGGAAATCATTGCATTTTACAGTGCAGCTTCCTTGTACCCAAACAAGATCAAGTGATCCTCATGCACATGAATGCACCATGTAGCAAGACATAAGGCCCTACCAATATTCCCTCTTTGTTCTTCAATTTTAAATTTGAAGAAACACCAAAGTTTGGTCTCCGACAAGTGAGCAAATTGAAAGACACGAAGAATATTTCAGGTACAGTGTCACACAGACAACCTGAATCTAAGCTAGAGTGTCTTCATTTGATAGGAAGCTTGAGGACATAGTGTTCAGATCAAGCCATGGCATTGGTTACCTCCTGGTCGAAACTTCACTTATGCTTCTGATTCATTCCTTAGAGATCAGAAGATTCGCCACATGATGTTCTTACTCTTTTTAGCAGTAAACATTAAGCCGCAAGGATTGGGTGTACGGAGAGGCCAGTAAAAATGTTCAACAAAGTTTAGAGTCAACAATTAGAAACCTAGATTCTGACCGGATTCTAATTGTCCGCGATGAATTCCCGGTGGAACACCCTCTGGTTCGTGGTTAATGTCAAAGCGTACGCCTGTCAAATATGGATTCACTCAAGCACCAAAACATAAACAAAAAAATACAAAAATTGATGCATTCGCAACGTTGGGTCGAAAAAAAAAATGTTTATGGCATTTGTACGTGGGTGTACTGCTATTTAAACATCTTCTTTGATGTTACAGGGTAACGCAATGTACATCTGATATCCCCTCCCTTTCCCTACCGCATACTTGATGTTACGTAGTATAATGCTAATGTCAATGTATAAATATTGTCGAAAAACAAATTGTGTAAATCTATTGGGACGGATCAAGTACAAAGGAACTAGATGTCATGAACGGATGACCGGATTGGCATAGAACGAGAAAATCTAGACATTAATGCATTTATGGACCCATTATTAATGCGAGATTAAGGTTCTACCATGTTTTGGGGTGGGTTTGGGAGCAGAACATGTCAGAAGCATCTTGTCTCACACAAAAAAAAAAATTGTTGTATTTCCTCAGTCCAAGCATGAATCAATCTATATATATAAAGG
>CAAKMY010057959.1:0-22683 GCA_901111285.1 Corrigiola litoralis
ATATATATATATATATATAGGGTCTTTAATGACATGAATAAATCACCAAAAACAATCATAGAAAATACTGGAAATCTCATATTATTTATAGATAGAATAATGCACATGAATATATGGCAATTATTTTTGTAGTAGGATTAGAATGTTTACCATCTATAGTTGTTATACATAAATATATGTTAGTTATACAAACTTAGATCAAACTGTTTAATCATAAGCTATATAATTAGATGAGGATCAAGATTGGTCCAATGGTTAGTTGTCCAACCTGCCTGGGAGTTGTCCCGAGTTCAAATCTTCATAACCCCATCCCCGCAACATTAGTTGTTCCGTACCAAAAAAAACTACTCCGTATATAATTAGACATATGATTTGACCAAAATCATAAAGCTAACCAAACTCAAAGTTTTTATTATAAAAATAAAAAATAAAATAAAACCAAACTCAAAGTTATAATTGTGTTGGGATCCTCTTGACTCGAAAATCAATTCTATCATATAGAGTTTGCTCATGATAGTAACACCCCAGATTTAGGCTATTATAAACCTTGTTTAACCCTAACTATTCCTAACTCACTGCCTCTCGCTAATCTCTCCCCTATATCTCTCTATACACATTGTGAAGAGCAAGAAGATGAAGATGAGAATTGCAGAAGACAAGTATATACCCACAGAGTTGTGCACTGAAGTTCTAGCGAGACTGCCATCAAAATCACTGCTAAGATTCAGGTGCGTATGTAAAGCTTGGCGCTCTATCATCGAAACCCCGGGTTTTATGAATATGCACATTGATCTTTGCAAGAACAACTCTGAAAAGAAATATCTAGTCTGTTTGACATGTTCTTATGATTGTCGGCGGATCGGGTACAATTTGATGTTCAATATAAGCCGTAGAGATATAAGCAAGGAATATGCGAACAACTTGGAGTTTTTCGCAGTACCACATTCGATGACCAAAGTGCATGGTTACTTGCATGGGGTGGTCTTACTAGAGCAGGGTGATCGGTATGACAACAGGAAAGGATTGATATTATGGAATCCATCAATTAGAAAATCAGTCATACTTCCACAATATCCCCATGATGATTATTTAACCTCGTTTACTTTAGGATTCGACCCTTCATGCAATGATTATAAGGTATTGGCATCGAGTTTTATATATTCAGTAGCCATTTATTCACTCAGTTCACACACTTGGAAAACAAAAAGAACAGATTTCCCGTTTTTTTATATTATGGATTATCCTAAAGTCTTCGTCAAAGGGGCTGTCCATTGGATCGGTTTCACCCATAAATTCCAGACATTGGGACACTGCAGCGATATTTTTTCATTTGACTTTAGTGTTGAGGACTTTACATGCATTCATTTGCCATACGATAGACATACTAAGCATTTACAACTGGACAGGATTCCCTTTGTTCTTGGAAAATCACTTGCGATTATTGAAATTTCACATTTGCATTCCTGTGTGTGGGTTCTGGCAAAGACTGATGGGAAAGTGTCATGGAGTAAATGGTATACAGGAGACTCTAATACCATGAGCTACAAGTTCTTCAACGACAACCGTGCTTTCATCCAAGACTCGATATTTCTTGAGAAGAGTAAAACATTCTTAGTGAATGTGGGTAACGGGGTGAAGTCTTATGACCTTAGGAACAATCAAATACAGGAATTGGAAAGATACAGAAGTAACAATGTAAAGTACATTGGTACTTACGTCGAGAGTTTAGTATTGAGTGAGCAAGGCAGTGGAAGCGTAGAGTTTCAACAGTGCCCTGATCAAAATCATTGATCGCCAGAAAACGAGACAGAGATATATATAGTACGCTTGTGAATTATAATGCCAGTTTATGAGATTCAGGTGACTCGCTATTTTTCTCCCTGCAAAGCAAGTCTATATTTTGATTAGTTTATACATGTTACCTACTTTATTTCTCTTGTAGTCTTGTTCTGCCACCAAGGTATAGACCCCAACGATGTGAGTGACATAATTTATCCTTGCTTGTAGTTTTTCTAGTACTCCGTAAATCTCAATGTTTGCTCGCGCAAATCTACAGGAGTGCTCCACAATAGCTGATATTATCAGTCAACATGACAGAGCATCAGGTCAAACAATGGCGTAGTATTCCAGTCGTTTATTGATTGAGTTTGTAAAGTTTAGTGTTTTACTTTAGCATTGATCTCTTTTCAATCTTTATTATAGATTTTCATCATTTATATGATATAATTGATTTCTTTAACGAAGTACTTATATATGGCCGCTTTTCACTGTGTGTGGGTTCTGGCAAAGAACATTGATCCCTAGTGTGTTCTGGCAAACACTATAATTGATTTTCATTCAATAAATACAGACCATTGTGAATATGGAACAGTGTTTCAATATAATTAAGGAAAAATTAATGGGAATAATTTGAAGTTTGGCTGTTTCTTTTTTATTAATCCTAAGTTTCGTTTATTCCTGATTAATCCCAAGTTTCATTTGTAATTTTTCTGTTGCACCCGTTTTAACGAGCCTCCCTTCCCAAACCTACGTGGCAGTCCCAAACCTCTCATTTTTGTTAACAACCCTCTTTCCCTCCAAAATAAGAAGTCTCCCACAACATAACCTCCCCTGCTCACCCCTAAGGCCAACCCTCCACCGGCCCCCACCTCCTCCCCATGTGTGACCACTTCGTCCCCTCCCTTGAGTCTTACCTACTCCTTTGCGACCATTTCCACTCCCTGTCAACACCCACCACTTCCTCCGTCATCAGTAGACAAATCCCAACCGCCGCCCCATCAAACCCGCATCTCCTTGCCCACCCTCACAACGCTTATCTATGTGCATACCCCCACCCCACCCATGCCCCTACCCATTGACTGTGTCATATCCTCAACTCCATCCATGCCCATTACAACCCATACCCATTTATCTATGGGCCAACTACCCGAATAGATTTATTCAATGCCCATCTCCAGATCCGTTTTATCAAGGAGCAGTTGGTGGTTTTTTTACTTCTAAGGTGAGTATATATTGATGAGGGGGCGTGAGGTGGTGGAGATGGGGGGGGAGGGGTGGGCTTGGATGAAGAAGGTTCGGGGTTGGCCGTATGAGAGGGGTAAGGGGCGGGTGTAAGTGGAGGAAGTAATGGGTTGGGCTGGAGGAAGGGAGTGGGTGTTTGGGCGCATCCGCGCATGGGTGAGGGTGAGGGTGGGGTGGGTCGCAGGGGAGGGGAAGGGTTAGGGTGGGTTGTAGCGAAGGACCAGGGAGAGGATGGGGGTAAAATTGAGTAAAGCTTAGGTTCGGTATCTAGTTGGAGGTTCGTATAAGGAGGTTCGTGAATATGGGAGCAACATAAAAAATCGGGCTCAAACTTAGGATTAATAGGGAATAATCAATAGTTAGGATTAATAAAAACAAAACTGCCAAACTTGGGATTATTCCCATTAATTTTTCCTATAATTAATGCTGTAAAAAGGTCATATTGTGACTCCATTGAGAAATAGATTTAAACATTGAATTTAAATATTGAATAGCCAATCCGGCAAAATGCCAAATAACACTTGGATTCTTGTTCGGCATTGAAAATGGAGGCGATGGTCCAGCTAGGCGATTGGAGCTTGGTGATTTCAGATCATTCTTTCTATTTCCTCTTGGTCCTTACTTTTAGAGCTAATGCGTTCTCCTCATTACAAATCAGCTATTCTTGCTATCAAATGATTATCGTGGATATGTACAGAGCAACCGGGTAAATGAATGCAAGAACTCAAGACATAGATCACATGGCTATCAGATCCATCACAGATTATTGGCTTAAGTTTCCAGAAATAGGTTTTCGTCACATAAAAAACATTTAATTACCATCGCTGCGAAACACTATGACCCCGAATCTGGGCAAAAGGCCTCAAGACCATACACAACCAGCTCTATCTTTGCCACTTTGAAGCTACGATTGCTACAAGCTACATATATATAAATGAAGTTTACATATCATAAATCATGAAGATAAGTTGGCACATTATAAACTACCATCAAAGTGTCCCAAAACTGAGAATGTTGTTTTCTATTCCCTTCAATTCCCCATTTCTGCCTAAATCACCACAGGTCATGGCAAACATCCATATATTTCTGGAGATATTTGAATTTCATGCTCAAGTTTGAAGGTCCTCAGACATTGCAGAAGGTATACAATGTGTCGTAAGTATATCTACTGTAGCAGCTTTGGCCGTTTTTGTCCGAAGAACCACTATCTGCACATCGAAAGACAACAATAAACTTGTAAGTAGGTTGATCCGCAGACATTCATCCTAACATATATGTATGTTGGTGATGAGTCTTAATAAAAAATAAACAGAAAAGTAAAGAGACAAGACCTGCTCATAATCTAGATCAAACTTCATAAACTCTTCTTCGCAGGACTCCACCATACTTGCCAAACTCTTCAGGTTCTTCACTGGATTACCATTGAAACCAAGAACCTGAAAAAACAGCATGAATATTCATATGTTATTCAGTCACAACAATCACGCACCTTCCCAGCCCCGAGCAAGGGATACAATCACCACCAAAGAAAAGTAGTACCTGAGTGTTGACAATTTCTTCATAACCAATATTGATGTCAGCCACAAGAACCTACGAGTCAGAAGTAAAAAGATAAGAAACATCATATATGTTTCTACGTCTCATAGAAGTACTCTTTGTTTTTTTTCTTCTTTTTTCACCCCTCTTGAATGATCACAGATACAGACCTGAGATACAACAACAAGCTCTTCATCTTTTGATTGTTGCATTGCATGCAAAAGCTTGTCCAAGAGCTTCACTGGAGCCTCATATTCGTAATCTTTACCATACTGTAATAATTTCAAGCCAAAAAGCAAAGAGATCAACATACTGAGAAGAATAGTAGATGCAATCTCTAATGAGGAGAAAGGGAAATACAGGTGAGCAACAAGCATACACGCACGTAGTAATATATTTTAGTTGCCTATCAGACCAACCATCTGAGTTACACAACATGTTTTTTTATAAAACGGTAAAATTGGGCTATTCCCACACTAACTTAGCAGACGCTGAACGAGCTCCATAAGTATTAGATAATATATATACTAGTCTTGATGCCGTCACAAATTTCAAAAACCACACCTCCATATAAGGACAGGAACGAAAGCATCAAGAAGATGACTCTATCCATTGAAGCGGTATGCACAAGCATATATCTATCAAAGCATATATCTATCAAGATACTTATAAGTAAAAGAATGGGAGTTATTTTGAACCTACCAATGTATACAGAGAAGCTCATAAGACCAAAACTGGCAAGGTGTCTTAAATATCCGTATAGCTGCTACTGTTTTAGAGACAGTAAAATAACAAGGATACACTATCAGGTATCAAGTTGGTATATTGAGTTATTACAGTAACTAGTAAGTCAGAAAGAGAAGCCCATCCTCAGGTCATCTAGGTCCAGTGTCCCCAGGAACTTAGCATTGGATATCAAGCCCCAATAAGTTGGAGACTGAACACCAAAGCCTAAATCAACTCTGTTCACCAACAGCAGTAATGAGATGCGAAAAGGAAAAAGGAATTCAGCTTTGAGCCAAATCCATTATCAGAAAAGCCACTCAAATCAACTCAGGGTCTCACATACAGAATAGACCCATAGAAAACACTGACAATGCATAACCACTTAGAACTGTATGGAAGACAATATAAATCTATCAGCTATCAACTGTAAGTTACATGACTATGGTCAAAACAATATGAACATTTTCATAAGCAAATCATGTATACAAAGACGCCATGCATACTAACAGCAGGAATAAACAATAAGTATCACCAACCATTTTCATAAGCAAATCATGTATACAAAGACGCCATGCATACTAACAGCAGGAATAAACAATAAGTATCATCAACCCTTCCTATTTGTTCACAAATTAGACAGATTACAGACTAATTTCTAATCAAGTTTTCTCCTGTTCCTATGGTCACGCGCCAAAGGATAAAATCTGAAGAACAAGGAATCTAAAGATCCTAGTAACAAGAGGAAATCCTTTCTTGAGAGAGAATCATGGATCTTTGTGCAGGCAATAAAGCTTATTGTCTCAAAAGAAAGCCTATCAAGAATCCATCAAATACTTCAAAAGCTAACGCAGCAACATAAAGTAAAGCACAAATTAGCTTTTGAGAGGAGATGCAGGAAAGGAACAGAATCAAACCTCAGAACGGAGGTATGGAACCGAGACGGTTGTAAAAACGAATCCAGCAACAATATAATATGAAGGAGGTCTACCCTTGCTATGCGCTGGAATGAGTCTCCTGTGAGTACCAAGTTTGATGTTGAACTTGTGCATCACTGAATCACGTAATACCTTTATATCTGCATTATCTCCAGTATATTTCTGGGATATGAGGTAACTAAATCCTATGCGTTCTCCATGTCTGAAAGGAACTGTCAAAAAGACAAAGGGGGTTAACTGTAGGTAAATTACCAAAAAAAAGTCATAAGATCAACTGACAAGAATTTATTAGAGTAAGCGTAACAGAGTAGCACGCTCCACAATTATTGCAAGGAACAGAAACAGAATATCTCTCACCCAATTCAACAAATTACAAATGTGATCAAGATAAACGCTAGATATCTTTTATTTAGTCTTCTGGGAAAAGCTACTCGACATACACTGTCATATACCAAAATGTCAGCAACATTAGGCATAAAGGGAACTTAATTGGTAAGTATCCCCACTTGGAGGGAAGGGAGTTTAATTCCTCAATCACTCTAGCTCCGTATCTTGCTACAGAGGTAGAGCATCTATTACCAAAGATAGCCGGCAGCTAACACAAATACTAAGATAGTAATATCTGAATTATTTTATTTTGGAAAAAAAAAAATAAATTGGCCAAGTGGACTGCCAAATTCTGACTCCTACAGCACTAGAACATCCCTAGTTTAATGGTTAGAAATCATTCTCAAGTTCACCAAACTTAATTCCAAGAGAACGCTATCTTTCAAACAGAATTTGTCAAAATAAAAACACTTTTATTCAGAAAATCAGAAAGAGAGATTATAACCACTTCACAAGTAGCTCATAAGTTGGAGCACAAAACCTTAAAATAAGAAAGGGCTAATTCCAATTCAAGAAATACATATTCCACTTTGTGTTCTTTGAATAAAATTGGAAAGTAGGTCTTCCCTATTTAGTAGGAAAGATAAACTCATCTAAGTTTGCACAAAGCTCCTGCACAAAGCACTGGGACAATAGACATTTTGCAGCCTACTTTGCGGAAAGGTATCAAAACACCCGTTTAACGGCGATGCTATCTAATTTGCCAAATTCACCCTCAAAAACATACTACATAAAGACATGATGGAGGGAAAAAACCTCATTGATCCTCAAGTTGTCTGGGAAAACCTGATTTCCGAGGACTACGCCTTTCTCAACTTCTCCTCTTCCCATGTGGGTTACACCTTACAAGAACATCACACTTGGTTGCTGGTTATATCCATTTCTCTTACTCCGGCACTCCCTTATTCCCTTTCCAAAGGTTCCCATGTCACACACAACACTCCCTCGACATGACATTCAACTCGACACTCATGATTTATGACAGCTTATGTTATACGTGTTTTTTAAATTAAAAGTGTCCAATCCTCAAATCCTCGACCCGTCTTGAACACTGTTGGACGGGTCTGAGTATTGAGTAACATAGATATCCATCCTTAGTTTGGAAAGTATGCAGAGGACTCTCTTATTATCAATAAGAAAATCAACTGGCAAGGCTGGCTGAGGTCCAACTCCAATTAGAGAGAAACCATCAGGCTCAGATACAAGCCCAACACAAACTAATCTGAATAGCTGATGTTTTGAGAGTCCGAGACTGCTGAAATGAATTTGCTCCAACAACGAGATATTCAGCACCACTCATGATTAGGGACAGATCTCAGCTAGTCCTACAAGTTTGGACTTTGGACAGGATAGATTCAAACCCACAAAACCAGCAAAATCCTTTTTACCTACGCTAATTTTTATGGTCACTCTCGTCTTAATGATCTGAAGTCTAATGATCTAGCAGGAAACATAAAATTCTCAGGCGATGCAAAATTTTATTTGAGTTTACTAGACTCTCGATCTAGATTAATAGAATTCAGAATTTAACCAAAAGAATGACCTGGAAACCAAAATAAAAATCAAACTAATATTGTTGGATTTAATAAAGTACAAAGCTCAACACTCTTTAAAGCCACAGGGAAGCAAAGACAAAGAGAGGAGCAAGCATTCTATTCAATGTAAGAATTCAAAAGCAACTGAATGTATAGTTGGAGCGAATCATGACAGGCATCTATGTTGCATCGATTAGCATGTTGGATACTATACATGCGTCTACAGTATAGATTGGTCTCTTCAAGTTATGCTGTAAATAAAAAAGGGAAATATATGCAACACATTTAACACTTTTTAGTTGAATAAAAAGTCCAAAAAAACAGGAAGGGAAAAAAAACAAAAGTTGAACTATACAAATTGACAAAGTTACCTGTTCCATCATTTGCAATATCAACCCCATCAAAGCTAAGAATAACATCCGAAGGCTTTAAAACCTTGGCCTCCGGGGCAGTAGGGTCAACACGTCTGACACGAACACCTTTCTGATCAGATTTCATACCCATTGCGACCCTTAAGTCAGGATTTTCCATCTTTTGCCACTCAACCCCAAGAATTGGGAACCCTAATAAACAAGACATCATTAATATTGGATAGTGTTATAGTCAAGCACAAGAACAAACCACAAACATAATTCCAAATTATCAAATGCATTTACGAGAAAACGTCTAACATACACAAAATGACAATAGTTTTCTTAGTTAAACCCACCTGTATAAGCTCCATTCCTCTCGTAGTCCTGAATAAAGTGCATGATGACAGGCGTAGGTATAACATACCCGATGTTTTCTGCATCTTCATGTTTTAGCGACTGAAATGCAATACCCACACAGTTGCCTTTATCGTTGAAAGCGGGACCACCGGAGTTTCCAGAGTTTATGGCAGCATCTATCTACAGAACCAACGATAAAATAGAATTCAAAAAACGAGAAAAATCACCAACATCTAACTACGACAATAAATATGGTGCATTCACAACCTGTAAGCCTAGTATACGTGAAACCCTCTTTATAAATTAACAATCGAAAAATTGTTTTTTTCTTTTAAATAGATTCATAAAAGTCTTTGACCGATTGCAACCCTTAATGAAAAGTTTTCTAAAATCTAATGAATTTCAACCGAACAAATGACAAATGAAACTGATTTGAATCAATCTACCGTTCAAAAACAATTCAAAAAATGAGAAAAAGCACCAAAATCTAACTACTAACAACATATTGCACATTCACAACCTCCAAGCCTAGTAGCTTAGTTCACCTTGAACATAAGACAAAATGTCTACATGGGAAACCCTTTTTATAAGTTAGCAACTAAAGAATTATTTTTTTTAAATAGACACATAAAAGTAGTTGACTCATTGCGACACTTAATAAAAAGTTTTCTAGAATTCAATGGAGCTCAACCGAACAAATGACAAATGAAACTGATTTGAATAAAACTGAATTGAAATCTATTGTACCATCTATAAAATAAAATTAGAAAAAAACATCAAAACCTAACTACAACAACAAGTATTGTGCATTCACAACCTGCAAGCCTAATAGCTCAGTTGACCCATGAACATAAGACAAAATCTCTATACGGGAAACAACTCCACTGGTCACAGATATTGTATCTCCGCCTATTGGGTAACCCACAACTGTCACGGCATCTTGTAGAGCTGGCAATTCCCCAAACTCCACTGGTGAAACTCCATCCCAGAATTCATCATCATTGACTGTCAACAAAGCTGCAATATAACATGCCCACAAACCATTCATGAAACTCCAAAATCAGGCTCAGAGTATGTAAAATAGACAAAATAAGAGACTCTCATAGCCAAAACACCAGATATAAATCAAGAGCCATAGCAACAAGCAAAATTAGTCAACAACAATATAATGAGCACCAGTTATTGAATTATTTACGCTACTGAATGGAGTCATGAGAGAAACGCCACAATTATCTCTTACCAGTCATACGACATATGGAGTATAGTACGAGGGACATATATAGTATGATAGGCAATATGAAAACAAGATGCAAACAATGCCAATTCACTAAAAATTAAAACTTATACTCCGAAATACAGTCTTTCATGAAAGTGACATCCAAATAAGATCATGTGCTTAAACACATTTATAATCATTACCCTGCCCACCTTATATGCAAGGGGAAGTCGAGAGAAACCAAGCATATATGCCACGCAACCGCAAAACACGGGCACTAACATCCTCTAAGAGATACCTATCATTCCTTAACGAATTCTGTCCAGTGCTGGCACTAATAAGGACTAAACAATATGGGATATTATGGACTGGGAATCATAAATAGTGGAGCAAGATCTTCAACTATAGCTGGTTAAGATTATATGTAAATTCAACATAACGCTGAGGTGGCAATGTTACAATAATATCACAAGCTCATCGTTCCTTATTGTTTCCCTCTCTAAAAATGGAACCGGATAATCCAAGTGCTTGTTGGATTCCTTTCAAGAAGTTGTACATCCATTAAAGTTGAATTCCTTATGATCAAAAAGTCATGGCAAGGGTTGAATACTTGAATGTTATCTTGCACGCGAAAATGAAAGCTACAACTTTCTGCAGTTCAATGCATTTCCTATCAATTCGCCAACCACTCTAACAATGGAAAAACAACTCATTTACAATGTCCTGTCCATTCCACCTATCAACCACTATAACTAAACTACGAACTCGATTCTTCTAATTTCTTCTCAAATTCCACTTATCAAACACTATAACTAAACGACCAACTCGATTTTTCAAATTACTTCTCAAATCCACTTATTATATAATTAACTACGAACTCTATTCTTCTAATTCCCACTCAATCCTACTTACTAATTACTATCACTAAACTACGAACTTAATTCTTCTCAATTCCTCTTAACTCCACCTATCAAACACTATAACAAAACCGCGAACTAGATTCTTCTCTATTCCTCTCAATTCCACCAATCAAATACTTTAACTAAACTACGAACTCGATTCTTCTAATGCCCTCTCAATTCCACTTATCAAACACTATAACTAGACTACGAACTTAATTCTTTTAATTCGACTTATCATACACTATAACTAGACTACGAACTCGATAATCTCATTCCCTCTCAATTCCACCTTTCAAATACTATAACTAAACTACGAATTCGATTTTCCCATTACCTCTCAATTCCACTTATCAAACACTATAGTTAAACTACGAACTCCATTCTTCTAATCCGTCTCAATTCCCTCTTATCAAACACTACAACTAACCTACGAATTCGATTCCTCCCATTCCTTCATTTTCCAACAACCTCATATAACACTAACAACTCAATTGCATTACAAAACACTATTCACAAACAACAACGACGATAAGAATCAAAATCACTACCAATATCGCACTCGGTCCCGATAGCCAGAACGGTAGCCAAGTACTTAGTATCAGAGCCGCGCTTCTTGAGCTTAACCTGAGTATAATGCTCAACAGAATGGGCATTGGTGAGCACCCTCCTCCCCCCAATGACAAACCCACTACTGGAGGAGCTGTACTGCCGCTTCCTCTGCCACGGGAGCGAGAAATTAGGTTCGGTATGGACACAAAACACCTTCACCACCGCGTCCATCGCAGGCAACACCCTCCCCGCGGGGTCCCACTCCCCCGCCCCAACACCGTTGGTGGTGGTGGTGGTGGTGGAGGTGTCGTTGCGGCGGGGGGAGAGGGCGGGCTTTTTGCGGGCGCGGCGGGAGGAGGGGGAGGGGGAAGGGTCGAGGAGGTCGACGTTGTTGAGGGAGAAGACGGCGTCGGTGGAGGGGAATGAGGTGGTGGCGGTGGCGGCGGCGGCGGAGGGTGGGGAGTCGGGTAGGGTTTCGGGGAGGGTGGGTTTGGGTTTGCGGCCGCGCTTTCGTTTACGGTCACCCATTGGAGTTTTTTACTGCCGGTCGTAAAAAGTGAAGAGGGGGGTAAAAACAGTGAAAAGGGTAGAGTGATAGTGATAGTGATACTGAGAGCGTGAGAGTGGAGGGGTTTATTAAGGTAGTGGTTGTTGTGACAAATGGCTAAAAAAAAGGTAACAATAATTTAATTTAATAAAATTAAGGAAAGATTGGTAAAAAGATTGGTAAAAACGATACAACGGAAAGGGAATGGAATCAATTTTAAGTGTGGAATGGAAATAAAAATGGTTACTTAAAAAGATTGTTTGGTTTAGTTTATTAATGGAATGGAATAATATCATTAGGGTAAAAAAATATTTTTCCTTTTTTTAATCAATGGACACACCTCTTTTCTATCTCTCTTCTCCCACCATCACCACTTTCACCACCCTATCTCTCTTCGACAGAGAGAGGGGTGGAAACGGAGCGCGATGGGGGGTTGGGCGCCGACAAGAGTGGGGCCGCTGGGTGAATGCGCCGGAGTGTGGGTTGTCGGTGGTGGTTGTCGGTGGTGGTTGTTGGTGGAGGTGGAGTGAGAAAGAAGGGAAGAGGAGGAGAGAGAAAATGAAAGAAGGGGGAATGAAATGTGTTATCTAAGGTGGGAGGAGAGTTTCATTTGGGGGGGAAAGAAAGAGGAAAGTGATGTAATGAATCGGAAAAGATTCTCAAACAAACAATTAGAAATGGAATGGTAAAGTGAATCTGTTTCTTAGACTCCAAAAAAGGTGAACTAAACACCCCCTAAGTTTCTTCACTTTTAAGGATCGGAGAACTTTTTATTTATTTGATGGAAGTTTGGAGTGAGAGTACTTATTAAAAGGGTTATGTTATATGAATACATAGATGTTGCGTTGTTAAGACTTAAGAGTTGCGTTGATAAAAGCTGAAATCTTTTCTTCTCCAGTAACTGTCACACTAGGGGAGGGGAAGGTCACGTATTTCCCTCAAAATTGGGGAGAAAATTGTCCGGGGTAAAGTTTTACCCTCAATACAGGCCCACGTAATGAGCCCAATGTTTTCACTTGTTAGTTTTTTTAGGCTTTTACCTCTGGATCCAGACGGACCCTTTAAAGGAAAATTTGTTCATAATATTTCTAAGTTTGCTTCGTCTTTCAATAATATTCCCAAGTTGTTCTTATTTCTTAGATTTTGGTCCTAGTTACCGGTTGACTTGTTTGTTTCATAGTATCTGGTTACTCTGTCTTACGGTGGTTGTTTTCTTTGTATTTCTTTCAAGTTTGGCTTCCCTCTCAACATCTTTATGCTCTCTCAACCCAACTTCATCCCTCCCACTCCACATTTGATCTCCACCCCTTGTTGTCTTCCTCCACACTTCCCCCGACCCATGTGTACGTACATCCACGCCCCTATTCCCCCCCGCTAATGCTTCTCTCTTTTTCCGCTAGCCCCCTACCTTCGAAGTCCTCTTCATCATTCTCCCTTCATGCTTAGACAATCACCATCTTCTTCAATTCCTTACCACACATCATTCACTTCTAAACTCATTATCTTCCTCACACTCCTTCCCTACACACTTGCTTGTTTTGCATTCACTTTTCAATAGCATGCTGGTGTTAAAGACTCTTCGACATTTTACTCCTCGGTATCACTAACAATCACTCTTCTTTTGATTTGTGCCCCTTTTGAACCAATCCCCACCTTTTCTCCTTATTTGGATTTTAGAAATTCCATTTTCAATATGATTTTAAGAAAAGGTATGACCTTAATGAGCATTTGAGGTAGTTTCATTGATATGGGATGTGGGTTTGTTTGTTTGATCTAATTTAATTAGAAGTAAGCATTTTGCTTGATTTTGACTGTCTGTTATTGGGGGTTTTTTTAATTTCACTTTATTTTGAATTAGAGTGTTTGGGTAATTGGGTCGTGGGTCTTGGGTGTGTGATTGGAGGGGTTATGGGAAGGTGATTTGGATGTTTTGAGTTGGTGGTCTTAGGGATGCTATGGTGGCTGTGGTGACAAGTTGTAGGGCAGTTATGGTGCTTGGGTGGGGGATGGAAGATAGAGAAAGTGTGTGCTTCTAAGTAAGGATGGAGTCCTTTGGTGGTTCATTCAACAAATCTGCATTGGATCTCAGTTCTTCGTCAACAAGTTGCAGAGTCAAATCAATATATTTCTCCTCAAAACTGCGTTGGATCAAGAGGCCCTCTCGTAAGAAGGCTGTATTATGAAGCAGCGATCCTAGAATACAGGGTATACAAGAATAGTAGATCTCACACAAATGATCCTCAGTTCTATAGGAAAAATTGTTGTTTGATTTTGTTATATTTGTTTTCATTGTTCTTGATATCAATTGTAGATGCCGTATGGCTATGAATTTATGAAACCACTTTTTTTTTCAAAAAAAAAAAAAAAAGGAAAGGATGGGGAGGAGTAAAATCACACATTTGTCTATATAATGTCCATGATAAAATGAGCTTACTTGCAAAGAGATGAGAGAGGAAGATGAGAAAGAAGAAAATGGTGTTAATGGAGAAGGGAGAATTGAGAAGTGTTAATTTTTATCCTTCATTATCGAAATGTGTTTTATACAAACAATGGATAATAGATATACAAGATGCAACAAGAATGAAGGATCCAATCATCCTCGCTCTCGAATGATAACTGTCTACCATGTATACAACTGCCTATGCTTTATTTTGCTTGCATCCTTAGAGATTCATAACAGGTATGCACTGTGTAGCTTAGCTTTGTTTACCAGAAACAGCACTGACATGCCAGAGTTCCACGTACGAGCAAAAAGAAATAGGATTCTTCAAGTTTCAGGCTAATGTTTTGAGATCATCAGACATTGCAGAACGAATGCAATGTGTCACAAGAATATCTGCAGTAGCAGCTTTGGCTGTTTCTGTGCGGAGAACTACAATCTGCACATAGAAGCACAATCAATTACAGGCTGCTTTCAGTGTGATGCCAATGCAAAACAAGAGGCCTCCTTTTTATGCCTTTATATGTGCATGTTTTCCATGCACGAGAAACCTTGAAAATACGACATGAGAAAGAGAAAGAGACCTCATCACACTCTAGATTAAACTTCATAAACTCATCCTTGCAGGACTCCACCATACTTGCCAAGCTCTTCAGATTCCTCACTGGATTATTATTGAAAGCGAGAACCTGCACGTTGAGTGCTAAGTGAAACAGGTTTCGTAGGATCCAACGCCAAGATCCTATTGACACATACTGTTTCCAATGTATATATAGGTGTTGATAACCACCTAAGCTAGAAAAACAGTGTCAGGGGAAAAAATGAAAAGCTAAGCTATTTACCTGGGCATTGGTAATCTCCTCATAGCCAATATTCACATCAGCCACAAGAACCTACAAACAAGAAAGAAAAAGAAAAACAACCTCTGTGAAAAATATAACTTTAACTGCTACGGTCAATTTAGTTTTCGGTTTTGTCCTTCAGTTCTGCCAAGAGAGAATTAGAGGTACAGAACCTGTGATATAACAACAAGTTCTTCATCTTCTGATTGTGCCATTGAATGAAAAAGCTTGTCCAAAAGCTTGACTGGAGCATCATTCTGATCTCCATACTGGCAAAAGTTCAAACAACAAAAGCAGAATACACAACAAAATCTCAGATTAGCAAGTTTCAGATTACCTCAACCAGCAGTCTATTAGGGGAGGGGGATAAAACAATCACATAGGTTGAAGGCATGCGGTAGTCTAATTTAAACACAGACACCCAAAGTTCACATAGGCTGAAGGTACAGCTTGAGCAATTTCCACCTTTCCGGCAAGAACTATTAGCAGCCAATATCTGTTAGTCTCAATCAGCTTTGTTATTGACATAACCGATAACTTCAAGGTCAAAACAAATTTCAGTTACTTGTATGGCAATGGAGACAATGAGAAACCAAAGAATAGATATCCCGAGAAACAGAATAGGTTAACTATAAATTTTATTAGGCAAATCCAACAAAGAAGGGTCTGGTGATTGGAAGCAGCTGTATTTCTTGGCTTCTTGAGACAGAATAATTTAAACTACTCCATATTTAAGCATTGGATACCAACTTCTAGCTAGTGATGAGTTTGCAAGTTGAGCAATTGATATTTGATCAAGTCTTATCTATTCAGAAGGTTAGCCATGTCTCAATTCCCATATATTAAGATGCCCATGTTTTGAGCAAATGTGCAGCTACCAAATCACATCGGTTATCGGACAAGCTTCGATCAGTCTTTGTTTAGCTTGAATAGATGTATTTCCCAAATCACATCATTTACCGGACATAAATGTGTTGTATATAATTCATATTTGTGCAATAAAATCAAATCTACCGATCAACTAGTACTATTATTGTTTTGACTATGTGAAAATATTCAGGTTATCCATTAATCAATGATGCCTCATTAAGTAAGATTATACCAAAACGATGAAAAACAATAATAAGTGGGTTGGGGGCTTGGGGCCTGAAATGGAGGTAAGATAGAAAAGAAGGTCAACCTCACAATGAAGATATGGAACTGAGACAGTTGTAAAAACAATTCCTGCAACTATGTAGTACGAGGGAGGTCTACCCTCGCCATGTGCTGGAATGAGCTTCTTGTGTGTACCAAGTTCGAGGTTGAATGTGTGCATCACTGAATCACGTAACACCCTAATCTTTGCGTAATCTCCAATGTATTTCTGGGATACGAGGTAACTGCAACATATACGCTCTCCATGCCTGAAAGGAACTTAGCAAAGAAATACATGGAGTTCATCACCAGTTTGTTGTCCGCTAAAAGTTCATCAAATACAGAGTTTAAGATACAGCATGAACAAAATTTGATTTTAGCAATGAAATTCAATTTACTCGACCCTTCCAATCAACAATATCTTCTTCTTTTTCTATTTTGGAGCTAACTAGATTTTGAATACTTAGTGAGACTACAATGTCAATATGTCAGCAACATGAAACAGAAACGCTGGCACCTTATTATTCACAAAAAGAAAGCAGTACCAACATTCTATCAGACCTAAAGAACAGCTCTCAGGACTCAGAAATCTACCTCGAAAACTTGGAACAGAATTCAAAAACCTCCAGGAGACTAAAGAAAATATTTCAAGGGCTTGTTTCCAGATATCATTACTCATTAGTCAGGAATTGATCAGAAGCAATCGAACTCCCATACAGCAAGGAAGAAGGATAAAAGACAACCTTCTGAATGATTATAGGATTCAAACACTATGGGAGGTTGGGGCATTGGTAAAATGATTCCCAATTGTCTCTTCTATTTTTACTGACCTGAAAGAAGGGAAAATAAACCCCAGCCAAACTAAACAGACTACAAAATGTTCCTCTCAGAATGTGTGAATAACATTCATACCTTCATTTGCAAAGACTGAGCCAACTAACAAGCTCAATGCACTATATCTTTCTCTGACGAATAATTACAGTTCCTCTGATCTAACCAGTTGTTGCTCCAATGCTTTGGGTAGGTTTGTAGGATAGTACTTTTGCTCACTAGTGTCTCAATCTAGAGAAGATATTCAAGAGAAAGGAAAGATTATCATGTCACACCCATTATAGACAGACAAAAAAGGACATACTGAGCATACAAGCTTTTAACATCGAGTATCAATCAAGTAGGCTGTTGTATTCACAACTGCTCTTACATCAGCTGCGTGGAATCTAACAGCTTGGTTCGTTCTTGTAGGCAAGTCCCCAAAGCATAGATAAGCATATAAACAAGAAAAAAATTGCAGTACAAAATGAACTTCACAAGCAACAATGCCTAAGATGAACGCAGTTACCTGTTCCATCATTTGCAATATCAACCCCATCAAAGCTTAGGATAATATCTGATGGTTGCAAAACCTTGGATGCATGACCTGTAGGCTGAACGCATTTGACACGTATACCCTTTTGATCAGACTTCATCCCCATTGCCATACGCAAGTCAGGATTCTCCATCATTTGCCCTTCAATCCCAATATCTGGGAAACCTATAAGAGAACTTATTTTTCGTCTTAAATGTGACATAATCAAACACAAGAACTTACTAGAAACTATAGCACACTGCCAACTGCAGAAGTCAATTGAACTTACCAGTATATGCTCCATTCCTCTCAAAATCGAGAATGAAGTGCATGACTACAGGTGTAGGAATAACATAACCAATATTCTCAACATTTTGGTTTCTAAGGGACTGAAATGCAATGCCGACACAATTGCCTTTGTCATTGAAGGCAGGACCACCTGAGTTTCCAGAGTTTATAGCAGCATCTATCTACAATAACACCAACAGAAAAAACTGAGAAAATAATAGCGAGAGCCATAGTTAACAATTTCGAGAACTATTATGTATTCATACCTGTAAGCCTAATAGCTCAGTGGACCCATGAACATAAGACAAAATCTCTAGGCGTGAAACAACTCCACTGGTCACAGAGATAGTGTCTCCTCCTACTGGATAACCAACAACTGTGACGGCATCTTGAAGGGCAGGCAATTCCCCAAACTCCACTGGTGAAATCCCTTCCCAGAACTCATCATCTTGGACCGTAAGCAAAGCTGCAAAAACACATGCGCAAAATCTATCAAGAAAATCACGAGTCACACCCTAGTATATGCATCAGAACTGATTGATAGCCTCATTAGGGCCTAATCAACTAATAGCACAAAGCAAGCATGTTTAGAAACATATCAATATTCCTCAGGTTTGCACTAATGATCCCCACTTATTAGACAAAAGACACCTCCTCTTCTACTGCATGAAGAACATGCTCCAAACAGATGTGACATATTCTGAAAGATGCCAAGACAACAAAGCAACAACTGTAGAAAAACGTATACCGTAATTTGACCATCATTACCCAAAGTAAAAAGGTTAACTAGTGTTCTCTCCCCTTAACAGTTTCCTCTAGCAAATCTCCAATTCCAGCCCTTATCGAACTTTATTTGCACCAATGCCATATAACTCACAATTGGAATGTCAAAATTATTGATTTTTAAAAGGAATGATTTCGGTAATTAAAGAGTAAGCATAATTATATTCTGTATTATATACAAACAAAAATAGACATATACAACCATATATTCTATGATGCAAGTGTTGTCCGACAAAAAGTAAAGCTCCATATCAAAAAAATTGCTCGAATGCCATTATCATTTGAAAAGCAATGAATCTTTACCTCAATGAACAAACCAATTTCCCCTTGAACCCAATGCAGCGGAAAATGAATATTTAAACAATGTTTCAAGAACTAAATCTCCAACTCAAAATTAGAATCTATATTATAAGACAACAAATCCTATGTTGCATGGACTCGGTGTCCATTATTCGACCCCGGAGCGTGTCTTGGTGTCAGATATTTTTTTCAAAATCTTGCATATTTTAGCTTAAAATGAAGTATCCAATGTTAATACTCATGTCTGTGTGCTAAGTGTCCGATGGCTGAGGCCCCATCATTGGTTATATTCTAATATGGAAGAGTCCGAGTTTCAAATAAAACAACCTATCAAAGTTCATAACTCTTAAAAATTGTTCAAAAACAATCGTGGAAATCAACAGGAACAAAAACGTACCAATATCACACTCGGTCCCAATGGCGAGAACAGTGGCAACATACTTGGTATCAGATCCCCGCTTCTTAAGCTTAACATGGGTGTGGTAACTCACCGAATGAGCGTTCGTCAAGACCCTCCTTCCTCCAATTATAAACCCACTGCTCCAAGAGCTATACTGCCTCCTCATTTGCCACGGCCGAGAAAAATTCGGCTTTGTATGCACACAGAACACCTTCACCACTGCATCCATCAACGCCCCCATAGAGGACGAAATCACTCCCAGATTGCTGTCATTGCCCACATTGTTCTCTACAGAAGCAATGTGGGCAGAGCATAGAACAGGGGCCTCCAGCAGCTTACTCGGGTTGTTTTCCGAGAGATCATATGTTCCTATTTGGAGGTCTTGTAGGGCAACATTGGCAGAAGCCACAGTAGGTATCAAAGATGATCTTGACATTTCTAAGGTAAGACACAATGGTAGTGAGTGGATATCTTCGGTGATTATACCCATGATCCATTATGGAGTATATTATAGGTTAGTGGTAGCACAGACTCACAGTGGGTTGGTGGAACTTGAGGGAAGAATAACGCAAGTCTTCTAGTAATACTATAAACTGTGAAGCTCAAGGAAATTCCATATGTAATCACGCGTATGGTTCTATTCTAAATCCACCCAAGTGAATAATAATTTACAAAGACTAGTTTCATCAGCAAAAAGCCATATGAACCAAATAAAAGCTTCATTCTTAACCAGAAAGGAAACTTCATATCCAAGCAGAATTGAAAGATATCTTAACAGAGGAATTCTCGGCCGACATTGTCATTTTCCTGCCTTCCCCCTATCAAACTTTATAAATCGCCATCATTTTGTGAAAGTTATCAATCAAAAGTAACCAACAGAGTTTCATATTAGGAAAGCATGCAAGTCATTACTTTTTTTCCTCCGCCAACTTTCTTGTACTCGTTTTTGCGCTTTAAAATACTGATCATGTTCCTTCTTCAGTGAATAGATGATATTTAACTGTAACTCTTCTTCTTCCTCTTAAATTGAAGTCTTAAACTTTAGTATTATATATAGACTTTAATAAAGGAACGTAACGTAACCCATTAATATTGACCATCAACTAACTTAGGATATATCATATAGCATGCATATATATATTGACATGCAAACAACACTTGAACTTGAAAAGGAAAAGGTAAAGAAGAAAGAATAGCTACTCAAAGAAGAATGCATGTTGGTATTAAAGCTTTGAGCAATGTCCAAAAGTAGAAGCAAAAAATTACATAAAACATCTTACCAAAGATGAGCTAATATGGTTGATACGAAGTATTAAAAAGTTTAAGATTATCTTAGCAAATTAATGTTGAAACAACAAAGAAATGGCGGAAGACCGTCATCAACCCATCAACGGCTTGTATGACGTATCCTGATCAAACCGGTCAAATCAGGAGGGCTTGTCATATTTGTTTGAGTTTACAAATTCATACGAGTACTATGAACGGAGTATCAATCATATACTCCAAAACGTTTTTCTCGTCCAAAAGCTACGTTACTAGCTACCATATAATCTCTCGTGCCAAACATAACTGAAATCCAGATCAATCTCTCCGCTTGTAAGTCCAGATCAGTGCGCTTGTTTTACAAGCCCTCCATGGATACTGGTGCACTACATTAGTACATGTAATTCACTATACACATCATGATTGATTTATCAACTTAAGTTGATATAACTATATATTCACCTATAGTAGATGAGTTACACATCATGATTGAGATAGAGATTCTTTCATGATGAGCTAGGCTAAAAATCCAGCTTACATATCCAGGAAAATTAAACTTTGGCCTTTGTATTATCGTGTTGCTTAAGCTTTACTTATTCTACTTGCACACGGCTATACCATGCAAATGATTAAACTCGAGTGAGTTTTTGTTCCTTGTATTATTTGGGGCTACCTCCGGCCCCTCCGGGCCAACTGGCCAAGGTATCAATTACGAAAAGTGGCCGGCATGCCTAATTAAGTAGGCTACCAAGCCTTTTCTAATTATAGTTTCCCATCTAGTACATCACCTATGACACGTGTGATTCCTATTTCTAATTTCCAATTATTACGAATCATTTAGGATGATGTCGATGACTCGATGGGCACATTTTCTATCAAAATGTAATTTCATCATAGAGTATGCTTTGAGTTGGATATTAATTTGTTTAATACAGTAAAAAGATTTCATAATTCAATATTGCCGCCTATCACTATGGCATTTTGCTGTCATCTAACATAGATTTAAGTTGTGTTTATAAATAATACATGTACAACAAAATTCCTTAGTTAGCATCCTACCAACATTTTATTATATATAGTATATCTTTAACTATTTTATTTTAGTTTTTTGTTCTTACAAAAATAATATATAAAAAAACCTTCTAAAATTTAGTTTAAAAAGGACTTATCTATAAATTTAGTTTTTTTTTTTTGGTCACATTTATAAATTTAGTTAAAGTAATCACTTTATCAATATTTATAAAAAGTAACAACTTTAATACCAAGTGACTTTTCAAGACGGTCTAATTTTATTCAAAGCTAAATATACAATCTCATATAAGAATTTTTGTGCTTTCAGTTAATTTAATACCATCTCAGTTACAAGCTACGTACAAAATATTACTTAGTGTTGGATGGCCTAAGTGTTAGTCTTGTTTACTTCCTTCTAACATGAAAAGTATTGTGGGATTACAACCATTACATGATTGTTTTTTTTTTTTTTCTTTTTCTCAAGGACATTGGCATTTGCCAATATCATATGGAATTAAGAAACCGAAACCTTCGTCATAAAATCTTTATTTCACTAATAAGCTCAACTAAGTGTTGTTCGCATGTGCGGTGACACATCGTCATTTTTCTGAACTAATTAGCTTTTTCTTCTACTCAATCCTAATTTTTTTTTTTTTGTTTATTAAGATGAGCTGGTTAATTTTCTTCTCTTATGATTTATGAAATACTACCTCCATTTCTTCTTATTCTTCCCATTTCACTTTTGAGCACTATTTATGATTAAAGATAAAGATCAAATAAACTTTTAATATATAAGATAAAATATAGTGATGT
>CAAKMY010057970.1:256-30954 GCA_901111285.1 Corrigiola litoralis
CTTATTCAAGGGTTAGGATTAAATGGTGAAAATCAATGTTTAAGATTTTTTTTTAGTGGTGGCCACATTTTAGATGTAGCCATTGTAGAATTTGCCCTAATTGTACACGTTGTACTTTAATGTAGAAGATATATCAAAGTTGTTTTCTATTTGATGAGAATATCCATGTGTATTAATTAAGTCAATTGACTTTTGATATCGAAAGCGAGCTTTGAATCGATAATAATCTTAGCTAGTCAAGGTCCAAAGTCTCCATTATTGTTCAACTTCTTTAAATATTTCATACCTCCACACTTCGAGTCACAATCCCTCATTACTTGACTCGATATATAGGTTTTAAAATTGTACGGAGTACTAATCTGTTAAGTCAAAACTTTAAAACCTATAGCATACTTTGAACCCCAAGAAATGCTAATTTTTGTATTTATATTAAGAAAAAATATTGTCAACTAGACTATAGTTTTAATATACTACTCTTTTTGTTCAAATGATAGTCCTATTTTACTTTTATGTTGTCACATGAATGTCTTATATACTGTAACTCGTAAGTGAAATTATTTCATACTTTACTATGTTCAACATTATAATACTTGGTGCAAAAAATTATACCCTTAAAGAGTGATGTAAATATGGAGCAATGGTAGGAAGTATAGGTTAGGCATTGACTAAGATGT
The DNA here is from genome assembly GCA_901111285.1 of Corrigiola litoralis. NCBI lineage: Eukaryota > Viridiplantae > Streptophyta > Magnoliopsida > Caryophyllales > Caryophyllaceae > Corrigiola > Corrigiola litoralis. Next base: position 931 of record CAAKMY010057970.1, read on the forward strand.
GAGGAAAGAGAGACCTATGAATTGAGGTTAGTGAATACTGTATTTTTGTATACCTAAAGCAGTGACAAATGACGAAAGCTAAAGGGGATGTGGCGTGCTGAAATTGCAGTACCGGGTTATGGGCTTCTTGGGTACGGAGGCAGAGAATTCGGCCCATTCGATCTAACCAAATCCCAATAAATGCTGAGTAGAACAGTAGAGATCCCTATAACATTTTACAGACCATTTACACTTTTTCTGCATAAATTTACTCCTATTTCATTCCACCTTTTTGCTTTGTTTTTATTTTTATTAACTGTTACTACTGTATTTGTTTGTTTGTTCTTGTGCTTTGGTGAATACTTGGAGGTTTGACCCAACATTCACTTTTACTTTTTGAGTATTTGCAGCTGCTGTGATCAGCATATCCGGGACGCATGCCTCTGCATTAATTTATCTGCATTCCTTAATATCCATGTAATGTAATGTTCGTACGTCATGCTGTTTAGCTTTAAATTTTAACGAAAAAGAGCGCATCAAGTCTCAGATGAGTGTTTACCTTTTAGTTATCTGTGTTGTTACAATAAGTATAATAATTTAACAACAAAAATAGACGTCTCATATAATAATTTCTGATGTTGGAGTAATGCATTAGTAAGCTCACAGATTTTAAACAAAAACAAGTATATGGGTGTGTACTAATTTGATAGCTTAACAAGGAACAACTTGACTGGCATAAGGATTAATCGGGTACCAGGGGACAAAAACATGTTCTGAACATAAATTTGTACTATTTTGGTGGTCGCAGGCCTTTGTGCCTCAATAATATCCTTCACTATATATGATGCGGCTGCTGCTTAGCAAGTGCAACCTGAATCTTCAAAAAAAAAAAAAAAATCCTCACAATGGGTTGTTTCAGCTGATGATGAAAAAATATCTGCTACAAGATTGATAGCATATTGGATAGTCTAGTCTGATTTACGTGGCATTACAAGTTAGCAACTTCTGGGTAAAACTAAGTGCCCCACAACTGAATTGGGAAATCCTATAGGACTCTGGGATAATATTTGTGAAATTAGGCCTAAGCTTTGGTCCAAAGTTTGCTATTTTCGGCTACACTAAGAAACATTTTTAAGCTGACAATGAATTTTTCTATTTGTAATGGAATGAATATTGTGCTACTAGAACTTGTTGATTTCTACCAATATGTTATAGCAGTAACAGAAAGTCTGTCCAGTATGAAGATTTCAAAGCACCAATGAAAATCTGCTACGGAGTATTAATTTATAGTACTTACAATTACTTCATGACTACACCAAAGTTGCTTAAGAGAATATATACAAATGCATCGCAAGGGCTTCAGTTCATCAGGATGAAGAACTAAATACGAAGAGGGAGAGTCATTAGCCATAAGAGTCACAGGAAGACAACCGCGAAATTGCGATGTAAGACTAGGCACTTTACACAAATTGTTGGTTGGTCATTCAAAAGCTTTGCCGCTTGTGAACGAAATTGCAATACATGATAGTGAACTCAAAGTTACAAAATTTGATAGAAGAAAAATATGAAAACAGAAAAGGAAAAAAAAAAAAAACAAAGAATGTCATTCTTCCTACTTTTCTCCCTTGCAGATGTGAGGAACTATCTCCTCCTAGATATGGACAGATTCTGGTTGCCATCAAAAAGCCCTTCGATGGTCGACTCAATGTCATCTGGCTGGTACTTAATATACTTCTCAGACTGCCTTCCTGGGGTGAAATGCTGTCCGAACCTCGCCAAGAAAGACCTATAAGCCGGAATCATTACAGCCGAGATAGAAACTCGGAGCTCTGATTGAAGCTGTTCATCACTCACTACCCAACAGCTTTGCGTCTTGTTTATTTCATCAAACATTTGGTTAAAACTCTTGAACCTCTCCTTCAGTACTGGCTTTTGAACCTTTCCATGTACCTGCAAACCCTCTTGGTTCAGGCACTGCAAGACTCTGCTCCATGTCTCTCTTTGATAACTCTTGTGGTACCCTCTCAACTCAGAAGACCTTTTCCGACACGAATTGTTACCCACCAATTCATGGATCTCTGCAGACTCCTTGATCTTTTGCAGTATGTATCTTCCGTTGTTCATTAAGAAGATGAAACGCAATGAGGGATCTTTATATAGCTTGGACTTTGCCTCAAGGTTCGCATCCAGAAGGTTCATTATATTCAACATCTCTACAGCAAAGGGTGTTTGTTTTGGCCCTGATTCTTCATTGTTCGGGTGCTGGTTTTCACTGCTGTTGTTCTCTACATGATCATTATCTCTCCTTGGATCAAGCGCTTCTAAATGCTGCTCAGTTGTGTGCTGGAGAGAGAAGACTTGCTCAAGAGTCTCCTTGAAATCGCAAGCATATCTTAGGTAGTTCATGGTGTACCGAGTTAAGGGGTGGACTGCCCCACTTGGAACCGAATTCCTTGCGACATCGTTTTTGATCGAGTTCTCGAGGTCACAGAATATACATACAGCAGCTTCACCTAACCGACGCCTTACAGATGATAACTCAGACATCAGGTCATTAGCACCGTCCTGGGAGCACAAGCAATCCATAGAAGAGATGAGCTCCGTTAGAGTGTCATAAATGTCGAGCACCTTGAAGAGCCTTTCTGCAGAGCGCTTGGTCATGGAGATTGCCTCAGCAAAGTTGAGGAATAGAATGACAGCGGACCTTGCCAGGTTGCTGAACATGGCCTGGCCAATTGAGGGGTGCTCGTCAGAGAAGACAGAGTCGCATAGCCTCTTCTCTCCTGGCAAGAGAACTTTAGCAACATGCTTGACGACTTTTATCCAGCTTGTAATGTGGCCTTCAAGAGACTCCCATTGCATCTTTTGTACCTCATCAATGCTTATCTTCTCGAACCCTTCTTGCTTCATCGCTTCCTTGAAAGCGTTTCTTCTAAGAATGCTGTACACTTGGCAGCATTCTGTTTCGTAGCCAGCCGTTACCATCACAGCAGCAATTCTCCTCATGTTAAGTATTATCTCCTCACCAATACCTGGGTAGTTGTAACCCTCATCTTCTTCTGCCCGCGTTTTGCCCTCGGAATTTGTGGCTTCAGCCTCATTGTTGGAAGGTGTGGTGTTGGCGAAAGAATTGGACGAATCTTCCAAAATGATTCGTAGCTCCTCCTCCATAAATGTCATGGCTCGCTGGACAACTACTGTTGTCAACCTCAAAAAGGGGCTTACCTTCTCATTCGCAGAGAATTTGTCAAATAAGTTGGACAATTTTGATGCCTTTCTCACTGCGTTAAGCAACTTGTTGTCTTGTTCCATATCCAGTCCAAACTTCAACGGGGAGTCTCCTGCATCGTATTTTTCTATCTCAGTCTGGACCATCTTGGTAAATGGCTCCACTGATTGTGGAATCTCTGGAAGATTGGCCACATCTTCGACCGATGAGAGTTTGTCGATGAGGCCATCGATCTCCTGAAAGACTTCATCTATGTTCCGCAACTCTTTATCTTTTCCATCACTATCAGAATCTTTACTGTTACTACTGAGGTTCCATACAGCGCTAATGGAAGAAAACGTTCGTTGAGGAACACGGCTAACCGCATTTACGCTAAAGCTAGAAGATTTGTTAAGACGGGCGGCTTTTTTCTCCGCCTTAGAGATAGGCCGATCATTAAAGCTTATGGACTTGGCCGGAAGAGAGTTTTTGTCCATCTCTCCGTCAAGCTTATTGTTTTTTTATCTATATTTCTGATAGGGTGATCAGCATAAGATTTTGTCAATTTTGTCATGAACAAAACAGAAAGACAGCAAGAGGAGAGAGAAAGAGAAATTGCAAAATGGTGGAATGAAGTGAAGAAAAGAAGAGAAATAAGGGGAGGAAAAAGTGTGTGAATTAGAGGCCTCACTAATTTTGTTAGGAGAAAACTTGATCCTCTCTTCTCTTCTCTTGTGTTTTTTCTGTTCTTTTGAGAATTGGCCGTTATTTTTGGAGGGAATGTTAGTTGATGGTTGACCTTGTTCGTGGAAAGGTGTGGAGCGTTTGAGCGCCACGATTATAGATTCTCTTTAATTGTCAACTTGAACATATCTGCGCATGACTAATACAATAGCATGTTGCACTTCCATTTTGGTTTTGAGAAAAAATTAGAGCCGTAATATTAATTGGACTCATAAGAACAAACAATCAAGTGGTCATATATTAACCATAAATCAGGTGGTTGGAATCTAAATCTAAGTATGGATGATAGAAAAGCATTTCGATGATCATGACCCTAACTAACATAAGAATCTTCTTGGCACCTCAAGTGGAAGTGCTTAACACATACTGTTTTCCGCATTTTTAAAAGAGAAAAGGAGATGAGAATGTTTCAAATTTGTTCTTCTTCTCCGTCTCTTCCTTTATGTTCTTTCACAAATTATCTGAATTGACAGTTACAAATTTAGCTAAAGTGGTTGGTCACTATCTATCAACAGTTCAACACAGTATGAAAGCGAACACTTCAAGCCAAAAACTGACCACTTTAAAATGGTCTAATTTAAAATACACAATCTCATACAAGCCTTTTTTTGTCATTCTTTAGTCCCCTTTGTCTAACTCAAAGCAACTCACAAAAGAATTCAGTGCTAATCCTTCAAGAACTACTTCATCAGCTAAATTTTCTATCATGCCATCTATCTTCTGAAGTAATTATGTACAGAAAAAGGTACTGGCTTCCAAAACTGTTCCGTTTATATGGTGATTGGATCATTGGAACAAACTTTCGACTAGGGGTGGGGGGGGAGGGGGGGGGGGGGGAGAAGGGAAGGGGATAAATCTGAAGACTGATGTGATCACGGATAATAGCTATGCTCATTATGCAGAGGGAAAAAAAATATATACCATTTCCTACTTGACATCAAACTTCTTAAATGTGTAAAGAAAGCTATATAAGATACAACATGATTAGGGACTTAGTTCATATGGTGGGTGATAAACCCAAACTTACAAAGGATAAAGGGATAAAGGTAGATCAATCCACACACTAATAGAATATGAAGTTAATATTATTTCAGCTAGTCAAGTTACCGGACTTTAGAAGCTCTTGTACAGAAGCCAAGTCCGGATAGACAGGTGCACCAGCCTTTCTCCAATTGTCGGCATCAGGGGTCTTAAATCTATCAAGTAATATTGCATGCATACCCAGACTCTTTGCTGGAAGATAATCCTTCCGCATACTATCTCCAATGTGCAAAACTTCTTCCGGTGCAACATTTCCAGCCCTCTCCAAGGCAATCTCATAAATCCGTGGGTTTGGCTTCTCCACGCCTTCAAGACCGGAGAACACTCCAAAGTCCCATTCAGACTCCTGAATTCCAGTACGAGAAAATAATTATGTGATCAATATACTTGTGCAGACCAGATCGACTAATTCAGGTAAAATCTTTACCTTACTTATACCTAAGGCTGGAAGTATTACATCTTGATAACGATACTCTGCATTGCTAACGAGCCCAACTGGAACACCTTTTGCACGAACCCATCTTAGGAAAGGAATTGAATCTGGAAATATGACGTAAGGCGCAGATGAGCCAAAGGATGCATATATACGTCTAAATATTTTCTCAAATGTCTCCTCGTCATAATCATATCCAGCCTACCACCAAGAAAACACTACATAAGAAGACAACAAAGTTTTTATAGACACTACAAATCAGAATCCTGATTTAAATGACCAACACTTTGTTCAAACAATAACCGCACACTTTTCATTTGCATTAGAAACAAATAATACTGAGAGACATGAAATTCAAGTAAAACCATTCTGTTTGCAATGGAAAATGTTACAAATTACAGGATCTAAAAATCAATACAAAGAGCTTTACCCTTTTAAAGGAGTCTCTAACACATGTCTTCCACCAAACAATATTGGGCATCTTTGCTGCGTGGCCAAAACAAGGATAGTTCTTGGCCATTTCAGTATATGCAAGTTTGAATCCTTCATGTACACGTTTGTAGTCAGGACAAGGTAATCCCACAGCTTTGGCGGCCATGCAATAATAATCCCCGAGCTCCCCCTTGTAAGCTAAGAGTGTACCAGTAACATCAACAGTTACACAGCGTAACTTTGACATGAGTGACATCTTCACAGTCCAAGCAAGTGCTGCAGGTTCGAGTAACACGCACTGGAACAAAAGCTAAAAAGTAAGAAAATATACACTGTCTTGATTATAGTCTTCTGCTGAAAATCTCTTGAAAAGATTTATGTAGTCTTGCGATCAGTCAGTGCGAGCGATAGTCCGAAACATTTCTGCATCAACAAGCAAGCATGTAAGTTAAAATAGACACATCACACCTGTATCTGGAAAGAAACCAGAAGACAAAACAAACAAGACTTTACAACATACATCTTGGACCGTTGAAGCAATAGTTAACTAGTTATACACAGTCTAGCACTGAACTTGAAAGCAAGCAAGGCACAGAAGGAGGACCCAAAGGTGAAAGAAGTAAAAATATTAATTCATCCACTCTCTTGAGCATGATTTATTGTGTCTCTAGTTTCTGCACTCCCAAATATCAAAGGGAATTCAGCTCCGCCATCGACAAACCCAAACATGTGTCTTCAAGCATTGAATGGCTAATATCGATTATGAAACCTACTTTTCTACATAGTTTAGATATCTATGGCTCTGTTTCGAGTCCCCCTAACAACTCTTTTCTTTTTCATCTGTTTGTTTCTGATTAATTGACAATGAATATGAAGCTAAGGTCAAACAAAGTAATAATGGTAATCATGGATAACGGATAAAGTTCATGACTTGATTGAGCAATTGCAAAGGGGAGCAGGGTAAAGACTACAATTGACTTCCAGGTATAACTCTGTATCTCTTTTACCTCATTCTGCTAATGTAGATTGTAGCGGATTCAAGGTTGAAAATACTACAATCTAACAATTTCCTACGTTCTTCCCTTTTTCTACTTTTCTCTACCTTATTTCACCATTTTCTGAAAAACAAATGGGGACAGTTGCTGACCCTTGTTACCTTCTCCCTCCGCCCCTGTATAATATTTTCCTAGATTCATCTTTCAGTTCTTTTCTCCTTTACTAAACTTATGTGAGAAAGTTGGTCAAAATAGTTATCTAAGTATTTAAGTGCTTCAACAGGAATACCATCTTGCCAAAAGGTTTCTCAGATTTTCCTTTATGCCTCTTCTTACATATTACCATTTAAAACTAATCTAAGAGTACTAACCGTCACCCCCTTTTGCAACTTTTTCGTTTTTGGACGAGCCCTTTTGTAGCTTTTAGGATTGTTTAAATCTTTTGTATCTTCAAAATTCTTGCACTCTCATTTACAAGCAACATCAACTGCTTCATACCCTCGCTCCCACTTCTCCCCCTTCTCACTTCACATGCCACAAACAAGGAAATCAAAAATAACTGGTTCAGTCCTGACAATGACAAAACTCAAGGCGATATATCCATATGTTACAATGTACCAATGAGTCCATTATTTGGTTTTTCCTTACAGCCTAATAATCTCTATATAATCCCTCACCCTAATACCCCCAAGCATTCTCACCAGATACAACAGGATATGTGACACAAATCAGTGCAAAAGAATCCTGATAGGTTTTATACTCCTCCAGACCTCCAAAGCTAGAAACACCACCAGAATTAACGCAAAGCACGACGAATCACAGACATAAAACTAGATCAAAAATCAACAAGCAATATGTTTAATCAACTCTTTTATGATAACAGCTGTGCACTATCTGAAAAACCACCCAATCTATAATCAACTTCACATGTTTAAAAGGTTTCACCAAACAAGTCTCATACTGGCAGCAGTATAACACTATCAGGTTAAGCTTCTTACTTCATGTACCACTTTATTGATCACAAGGGAAAAAAAACCTTCACAATTCACATTACTGCTGTGAAAAATCAGTTTTTTTCTTTTTCTGATTACAAACACTTGGGTCAGACATATGAGCTTTCAAGCTAAATCGAATAGCTTTTAAGATACAAATGCGAGCTTTCAAATTAGATATGCACAACTCACATTACTACTGCTCAATTTTTTTTCTGATCACAAAGACTTATGAGCTTTCGGGCTAAAAAGACGAGGTCTTAAGATAAAAATGCGAGCTTTCAAATTAGACATGCACAACTCACATTACTGCAGCTCAATTCTTTCTGATCACAAACACTTGGGTTAGACATATAAGCTTTCAAGCTAAAAAAGACGAGCTTTTAAGATAAAAATGCGGAGCTTTCAAATCAAATATGCACAACTCACATTACTGAAGCTCAAATTTTTCTGATCACAAACACTTGGGTTAGACATTTGAGCTTACAAGCTAAAAAGACGAGCTTATAAGATAAAATACGAGCTTTAAAATTTCATATGAGCTTTTATAAATCCGTCACTATTGTCAATGCTCGAAAGCTCACGTTTTTATCTTAAAAGCTCACTTATGATCAGTCTAATCCTATTTTCTACTCAACTACAAAAATGTGATCATAGTCAAAAACCAACAATAAAGACTTCCAACCATCAACTAATAAATCATTCATTCAGTAACAAATATTGCACACAAAGTACATCAATCTAAAAGCTTAAACTAAAATCTAAACAAAGTGTTACATACTTGTACAAAAAGATAACAGTTAAAAGCATAATGATAGTAAGCTTTACCAATGGAACAACACAAGTGATCAATATGTTCAACAAAACTTAACTCCCCACCAAATTAAACAGAACAAAAGGAAGAAAAGAAAAGTGAGGTGAATAAGACATACCCAAATGAAGAAAGTGGACAAAGAATCTAAGGTTACTTGGGAAAGTCCGAAATTTATTGGTAAGCTCAGTACGCATTGAGAAAGATAAACCCCCTTGAATTTCTCACTTTATAAAAATATAAGTAGCACAGAAGAGTAAGTAGAAAGAAAGAGTGTATGTGTCTGTGCCGCTGAATTGTTTGTTTGTTTAAGTGGTGTCAGCAGTCGAGCACACAGATTGGTCTCATTTGCCGGTGTTAAACTGGTAGTCAAAGTACATTGGTTAGTTCAGTTCAGTTTAGTTCAGTTGTATCTAAGATTCTAAGTTAAGTGTTGTTGGTTTCAAGTCCAAAGTAGAAAAAGGGCCATGATGTGAAGTTAAGTTTGATTAAGATGTGGTCGGTCGTCCAGTGATTATCAATCATGGTCCATGGGCTATTTATTACATGATCTTAGCAAAAAGGCCGAGAAAGGTGTGTGGTTCATGGACTATAAATAGTGTAATGAAAAGAGAGTCTATTCTAGAATTAAAGATAAAAATAGACAATTAGTTACGGAGCACAAATTTAGTTGAAGTGGCCACATTTTTATTAACACAGTGAATAAGTGATGCATTTTAAGTGAAAAAGTAATCTCTTTAGAACGGTCATTTTGATTACCCTAAGTGAAGTTCATATTATTATTGTCCAAAAGTGGTGTTGGGATCAATATTGGTCATTCGTCTAAAGTTCGAATTAATTTAATCCAGTTAGTTTTAAATAGGTCACTTTTCATCAACGTTGTGAAAAAGTAATAAACTTTAGAATTTAACTTTAAATCAAAGATACACGGTCTAATACATGTCTTTTTCTCTTTCTTTAGCTCCTTTATCTAACTCAAATCAACTAACAAAATAATTCACGAGTCTACACTGATAATCCTCCAAGAACGTCCTGAACTAAATTTCCTAAGAATACTTATCAGAGGGTCTAGAATTACTATGTCATCTATCGTTTGAAACTAATTATGTAGAAAACAAGGATAGCAAGTGGTGCAAAACTGTTGTGTTTATGTGGTAGTGGGTGGTTCATGTGAACAAACTTTGGACTTAGGGGTGGTGGAGGGAGGAGAAAATAGGAAAGGGATACTTAGGAAGACTGATGTGGATCATGGATAATAGTCACAAAGTTTTGGGAGAAATCTTTAATCATAAAAGTAGACGAAGCAATGTTGGTCGTGCAAAGGGACATAAACCGTTATTTGACTTGGGGTTTCAGCAGGAAGCTTGAGTTGATTTAGCTGGTAAAGAGTTTGTCTACTTTTATCATAAAAGTATATAGTCATTTCTAAAAAATTGTGTAATAGTTATGCTCATTATGCATGAAAAGAACATACACCATTTCCTACTTGACCTCAATTTTTTTTTTTTTTTTTTTTGAAATAGTTTGACCTCAAACTTTTGAAATGTGTACAAACATTATGTAAGATACAACATGATTAGGGATTTAGTTCATATGGTAGGTGTTAAACCCAAACTTACAAAGAAAAGGGGACAAAAGTAGGCCAATCCACCATTTCACAATGGAAAAAAGGGATAAAAGATTGGGCTTGTCTGTTGGGTGATAAACTGATCCTCAAAGTACATTGGTTAGCTTGCATTTTATTTGATCTGTCATCTTTATATGAATGGCCGATCTTTCCGTAAATTAATGGACTGAGACCCATCTTTCACTACTTAATAATTTCTCGACCACATCAAAAATTAATTCAGCTACAAATTAGCATCATGCCTAAGTAAAAGAAACAAGAGATAGATTTTTTTTCTGTAAGTTCAAAAGGCCGACACTAAAGCTAGGAAGTTTCCTATTACAATTAAGCAATCTGATCTCTCTTCCATACGTGCGATATACGGTGATTGTAGAATGAATCCTTAAAGCACATGCGAGTGTCAGGGCAGACAATTATAGGGGTTGATCATGAACTTTTGTGTCAAATGCATGATCTCAAATATTCCAAGAATCAGTCCTAAGCATTTAGCAGTCTGACCAAATTAAATCCTATTAACGTAACTAGCTACATCCAGAGATTACAATACACTAACCAACACAAAGCTGAAGACAAAGATTAAAAGTACACTAATGAGCATATGCAATGTAACACAATTTAACCACACCAACCCAAGATTACTATCCAAATTACAGTACACAACATTAGTTACAGCCCCTTTCCTAATTTCTTCCTTGTGTCCCCTATGGTTTTCTCCTAGTGATGGAGCTGGCATTTCCATCGAACAAATCCTCAATGGCGGTCTCAATGTCGTCTGGTTGGAACTTAATATACTTCTCCACCTGCCTTCCAGGGGTGAAAATCTGCCCAAATCTCGCTACAAATGACCGGTAGGCCGGGATCATAACAGCGGAGATAGATACTCGGAGCTCTGATTGAAGCTGCTCATCGCTCACGACCCATGAGTTTTGCGTTTTATGTATCTCGTCGAACATCTTATTGAAATTATTGAACCGTTCCTTTAGTGTAGGCTTGTGTATTTTACCATTAACCATCAATCCTTCTTGATTGAGACATTGGAGAACTCTACTCCAAGTCTCCCTTTGGTAACTCTTATGATAATGCCTAACATCTGAGGACCTCTTCCTATACCAGTTATCTCCCACAACTTGATGAATCTCGGTAGTTCCCTTGACCTTTTGTAGCATATATCTACCGTTATTCATTAAGAAAATGTACCTCAAGGACAAGTCCTTGTACAGTTTCGACTTAGACTCGAGGTATGAGTCTAATAAGTCCATGACCGCGATCAATTGAGAAGCAAATGGTGAATGCTTCTCCATTTCACCGTCTCTTCCTCCACCACACCCTTCTCTGTCATTTGAGCTTGAAGACGAGTACACTTCTGGTTGGTCTGTTTTGAGATGCTGTTGGAAAACTTGTTCAAGCGTGTCCTTGTATTCACAAGCATATTTCACATAATTCATGGTGTACCTTGTCAATGGATGTACGGCTCCGCTAGCGACAGGAACCTTCGCATTATCGCCTTTGATGGAATTTTTGAGCTGGCAAAAGATGCAAACCGCGGCTTCCCCCAGTCTACTCTTGGCAAATGAAAGCTCTGATTTCAATTCTTCGATAACCTCCTCGGTAAAAATTGTGGTATTGCTCTCAATGAAGGGGATAATATCACGAACAGCCTCATACATATCGAGAAACTTGAACAATTTCTCTGTGGCTCGTTTGGTTATTGCAACAGCCTCAGCGAAATTGAGTAGGATAGAAAACACGGCCAAGGAGATGTCACAGAAGAGAAGGCGCCGGGTTGAATCATGATCAGAGAAGACGTCTTCATAGAGTTTCTGCTCCCCGGGAAAAAGCTCTGAGGAGCAATGCTTGAAAATGCGAATCCATGACGCAATTTCACCTTCTAAAGGCTCCCAGTTCATCTTCTGCACATCGTCTGTGCTGATCTTGTCGAATCCTTGCCTCTTCAGCTCTTCCTCAAAGGCATGTCTCCTTGCAATGATGAACACATTGCAGCATTCCGCGTCATAGCCAGCCGTGATCATTACATTGGCGATGAGGCGGATGCTGGAAACCGAATCAGGGGAATAGTAAGGGTATTTAATAGCCTCCTTTACTTCCTCCCCAACCTCGGAATGTCGATTAGCCAACGCACTAGACTCTGCTTCTGATTGCTGCTCCTGATGAAACGATTGCTGCCTTCCTTTAAGACTCTTGGAAGAATCTATTTGCTTAGGATTCGAATCTGCATTATTATTCGAAAACAAGCGCAACGGTTCTGCCAACAACAGACGAAGCTCCTCCTCCAAGAACAACATGACTCGATGGAGGACGGAGCTCGTCTGATTAAGCAGCGGCATTGTGTAATTGGATTTAAATCCATTGAGAACCGTCAGAAGTTTAGACAACCTTTCCACCGCCGATACAAACAGCCCGTCCTCCTCGACATTGCGGCCAAAGATGGCCGAATTCTCAGCGGTGGACTCGTACTCCTCTACAATGAATTCAAGCTTCTTCAAAAACGTAACCACAGAACCCGAGATTTCAAGGGGCTCGGCAGAGTCACCTTTGTTCGAAGCCTCATGCACATTGAGCATAAATTGATCAATATCTTCGGTAAGCTGCTCAAGGGTAACCTCCTGATCATTTCCCTCCTCTGATTCGTCAATGGTCGAAGGACGAGGCGAAGAATGATCATGATCGCTACTGAAAGATGTTGGTCGAGACGCGAAACTAAAGGATTTGCCAATGTCTTTATCATCTGTTTTGCTCTTGTGTTCATCTTGCACTCTAGAATCAAAACTAAGAGATTTGAGAGGTGTATTGTTAGCCATTTTTGTTTGGTTTTTGGGTACGTTGTAAAAAAAATTATTAAGAATGTCTTTTGTTTGGTGATGGCGAAGAGATGCAATATGGGAAATGCATATGATCAAAGCGGGAATGAAGGAAGAAGGAGTTAATTCATCAATTGATTAATTTTGCTTTGATTTTGTTTAATATTTTTGTTTAAGAAAATTAATTATTTTTTTTTTTTGGCTGTGACAAATTTTGAGGTGTACGATTAGTTTAGGAGGGAAAATGGGACGAAGTGGTCATAATGTGTGAATGTGTGATTGTGAGTTGGTGTAGTTTATTTTTAGGAAACTGGTAGTTATAACAGTTGACCCTGGTTGTTTGTTAGATTGGAAGAGGTAAACATGATTTCAATCAACTTCGTGCTCACCACTATTCCTTTTGTTTCCCCCCGTTTCTTGCGGAGTTTGCACATAAACTTTGTTCTCATATTCAGATCTTCTCCATTTTTTAGTGTTTAGTTGACTGGATCATATAAAGCCTTCAGCTGGCCCAAACTAAAGATAAAACTTCTTATTAGCCCAAAATAATAGCCCGGCCATTGCAACCTTCAACTTGGACTGTCCTCTCAAAAAAAAAATGGGCTTTTGGTGAGCATTTTATAAGGGAAAATTTTAATTTTTGGGGGTTCTTATGGAACCCGAAGGATACTATAATAATTACATGGATTAAGAAGGGATTCATACGTATGACTTAACGTTCGCAACTCGTCAATCATTACTTCTATACCAATAAGTTATAATCTCATTGACTCCGAACGAATGTTCTTAGCTTGCATCTTTGTGTTTCAGCTCGTTGTAATATGCTCATTTAGTCCTCTTGGTGATTTGATTTGAGATGTCCAAAATCTTTTCAATTTATGTGTTATTGTTCTAAATGCAAAGCTATGTACAATTCGATTCTCATGCCACGATCAATCTAAGCCTTTTACTAAAGTAGCATATTTAGAGTTATATAATACGATTTGATTGAAAGACTTCATGTTAATGTAATAACGATTTGCTTATGGGAAGATAGGGTGTCAAGTTTTAACTATCAATATATAAGATTCTGAATCTAAAAAGCTCTTCTTCTAAATTACAAAGAATCAGATTCCAGATAACAAGTAAATTATATTTTAAAAGTGGCATGGCATCTCACTTGAATAGCAATTTTTTACTGTAAACTATTTGGATTTATATGAGCATCTCTATGTACTTGAAATGAATCATGTCAAGATAACAAAACTACTACAATTCGAATCAATGCAATCTAGACCCGGAAACATATATATCCGATGTGACCTAATCTATTGGATTGCAACTCTAAGCCCGTAAGAAATGGCTCAAATTTTTAATGACCCCAAAACCATACCTCGGAAGAAATGAAGAATAAATATTTGTCAGCTCTAACTCTAGGCCCATAAGACACGACGCAACATTTTGATCCCCCAACCCACTTATATAGTCTTTTTCTTTCTTTGGCAAATCTATATTTTGCTTTGAAGCTGCAACATTACAGCAGTATGATGTTCCGAGTAGTAGCGTAGATTCAGAGTCCAAACTGTTTTCTTCTACTATGATGATTCCCAAGTCCTTATATTGATATACATTGCACATTGGTCACTGGAATCTAAGTGTTCTCAGCATTTTACTTTGAACCACTAGCCTTTGGCTGATTGGTGCTAGAGTCTTCAGATACTGTCCAGTGAATATCACTGACACACTACTGCTACAAAAATAACAGACACGAGACATTCTACAGAGTACGGAGTACCATATTACCAGAAATGTTTGTGGTACCCACAGAAATGCGAAATCTATCAACTGGTGATTAACTGAACCAGTATAATAAAGGTGTGGAAATCCAACTGTCTCTATTGACAAATTTCAAATCTAGGCCTATTAGCCTATATGTGCGTGGATACCCTAATATTACTACCTCTTTTCTTTTCTTTTCTTTTTTGTTGTCATTTTCACATTTGTAGAAGAAAATTAAATCATTTATTTTGTTAAAAATATTTCGTTAAAAATACTGAAATTTATATGATAGATTTGTATGATAAAAAACTGTCATAGCAATTTTATAAATCTTTCCACAATAAATTTGCTTAAGATGGGTTTAGGAGTTGTGGTTGTTGATGATGACAGTTTACGGTTGATGAATTTAGAAAAAAACAATAAACTATGTGAACTATATTACTAAACAAAATTAGCGTAAAGGCCTCGTTGAGAAAGTGATTGCATATAAACGATAAGTATGTAATTATGTACTATTCTACGAAAAATTTCGGTCACTTGCACCATTCATCTGATTTTTGTTTTAACTAACAAAAAAATATAATTAAGCTAAAATAATAAATGATAAGAGGACATGGCTGAAAAATGAGAATTATACTCTATATGATGATAAGAGGTCACTCGTAATAGCCAATCTTTTTTAGAATGTCTACAAATAGAAGTTTATGACAAATTGGCTATTCATGTGAGAAAATAGCACCCAATATATCTACCATCCATTCCGAATTTCCGATACCACATCTCATTTTTCTACTCTATATAGAATGTTTCTATAAGGCCCATAGACAATAACTACATTTGACAAGTGTTCCCGGTAAACAAGAAGACATGAAGGTAAGGAATAAGGTCTAAGGAGTTAAGGATGAGTGAAACGTGCTCCTTTCTACTTAATTTTGGGTATGACCAAAAAATGCTTTTAGGTAACATCCATGAAAGTAGCAGCAACATGTGGCAAGTCAACTACCATGTCATTATTTTTTGATTTGTATTCTTTCACTCGGTTTACAAGTCGGACTCACATAGGATAAGCAAAGAGCTGGAAAGCAAAGCGCAAGTTTACATTGTAAACTCTCTTTATTAAAATTTGTTAAGGTACGTAATTTACATGCGTAACTTCCTTTTCGATGACGGCATTTCTAACTTTGACGTATCATCAAAAGTTTAACTTCAACATTAATATTGCCCTTTCAACACCCAAAAAGAAAAGAACTTCCATCAAATGTAAAGTAGAAAGTAATAAGCAGAGCTAGATTTACACGGTAGTCTTACGTCGAACATTAAAATTTTAACATTTCCTCTTTTAATTCTCAAACTTCTTATAAAAAGGTTGATAATTGTTCATTGGCTTGGATCATTGCCTCTTTAATTATGAAGTATATATATACTTTCATATTTTACTAGCAATGTCAAATACAAACAAGAGAACAATGGAAAATATTTTTTTTGTCGGAAATGTGCGCACTCAGTCGCTGTTAAGAAAACCGAATCCTCAATCTCATGATTGGGATAAGAGAATTCTAACCACTTCAGCTAGTTTTATTTACATATATCAATGTGAAAAATATTATGAATGTGGTTATATCAAAGAAGAGGATTAATTTAAATGGGTAACTTTCCTAGCTTGTTCATGACAATTGATTTTTTTCAGTACAAACCAGACTTTCGTGTTTTTTTCCATTATAAATGTGTTGATGGCATATCTTATAGTTTGTCACCTGGAAAATCTTTGTAGGGGCGGGAAATAAAAAAGATTAACAAATCTCGTCTCTCTCCTTTTTTATGGTTTTATAAATAAATAAAAACAACAAATCTTTGTGTCAAAAATGTGGTAAGATCTTTTTTTTTTTTAGCATGAGATTTGTTTTATTTTGTTCAATTTCGCCCTATTTAGCCCAATTCAGTCTCATTTAGTTAAGCATAATTCTGCTTTTTTTTAATTTCGGTTTAGATCGGCTCTAATTGAGGTCATATATTATGGCCAAGGATCGTACTCTATAAATATCAGGAGCTTCTCATTTTATAATCACCGAATTAGTGTGAGAGCGAAAGAATTGTTCATCAGCTGCTGGGCAGATATGAAGACTGCTATATATGGTACTATTCCGCAAATTTCTCCTGCTTTCACAATCACAACTTTGCATGTTCAAACCTACGATGAGCACAAAAGGACACTACAGAAGCTTCCTGCTTCCTGCTTCCCACTATGAGCTTCACGGCAATCATAGCCGTGTTAGCAATTGATATTAAATAATTTTTTTTTTGGTCCTAAAATTGATATTGAATAATGAATAGTCTTTATATACGCTATTTTTGCTAGTCTATCAGGGATTACTTTTTTTTTTTTAACAATCTATCAGGGATTACTTTAATGAGCGTATTCAAAGAGTCAAACAGTGTATGAAGCTATCAGCGTAATGTATCATGTATGTACAAGTCTTTGACAACATATATCATGGAAGTTGACACTTTTGTTTGGCAGTTAACCACTAGCTAGTTTGTCATTAGGTTTCGTTGACAATTTCAACTGTTGTTTATTTATCCATAACGATTAAATTATGAGAGACTAATATATGTCAATGGATCTTATTGGACTATCTCTAGTCCATGACTCCCATGAGATATACAATAATATTTTTCATACTTTTATCCCGTAAAATTCTCTAATTTTTCCATTTCCATCTCTTGCTTCAGCCATGATGACTTGATGATGATCAAGTTAACTAGTAAATAACGATGAATTGGAGGTTAAATGTGAGCCCGGTTAAAAAAGAATAATAATGTGATGGATTGATTAGCTAATTAAAGAGTTATCCGAGGTCATCGTAAAACTATTTTACATGCTCCTTTCCAAATTGCATACAGAGGAATGGGAAGTGCGTGTAAGCCATACATATCGTGAAGCAAACTTTACAGCAGATTGACTTGTAAATTTAGGGGTGAACCAAGGGCAATCGCTAGTCGTTAAGGATACTCCTCCACCTCAGATAGCAGAATTAATCTATCAAGACTTAGTAGGAGTTGCTAGACCTCGTTTGATTATGTCTTAGTTGTTTTATTTTGTTCCCGAGGCTTGCCCCTCTATTGTACCAAAAAAAAAAAAAAACTCCTTTCCAAGAGAGTTTGAACTAATCCATAGTATTGTAACTTGGCTACAATCAATCGTTACTTGTTAGTCAGTAGTCAATTGATTTGTTTATGGCTTAGCCTGCGTTTTGAATATTAAAAAGATACAAAAATAGATTTATAATCGAGTAGAATTAAGTTTGTTTAAAAATTGAGAGTGAAAATTGCGTGTTTTCATTAATTGCATGATTGTCTAGATAAAGATGATTTTATCAAGCATATGTGATATAATAAGAAGAGTTTGCACACTACAAGTTGTCATTACTCATCTATAAAAGGTGATTGTGCTTCATATTCATTGTTGTAGTTAATTTTTGAAAAAGAAACGAGGATAGATGGATTATTTAGAAATATGAGTCATCAGATGCTATTTGATGTATCTTCGTCTTTCATTGTATACTTTTGTCTAACAATTTTCATCATATTCCCAAAAAAATACATTTTAAAGAGCCACTTTATGAAGACGAGAAGTAACATAAGAATTACACACAACTAAAGATTTATTACCTGATAAATTTTAAACATCATTGATGATTAACAACATTAAGTGGAAATTAAGGCTTTAATGATACATAATATGATTAGAAAATAGTAAATATGTATCACACTCTAGTAAAACTCTAATTAGAAGTTTTCAAGGAAATAGGGTGTTGGGATCCTATAGAGTTGACAAACAATTCCTCTAGAGTGTAGAGTTTTTCTATAATGGTAGTTATTCAATTTACATTTTCCTATCTTGGGTGTTTTGGGCATGCATCCCACTTTCACGCTATCATTTATGGTAAACTCTACCAACTCTATGAGAGTAAACTCTAGAAAATCCAAGCCCGGAATTAGGGTATGACTTTGACCTAACATGTCTCTTAATTTAAAATTAATGTGAAGCCTTTTTAATTTGCATATTTACTATTCTAACTTTTGCTAAGAGTACATTCATATCCAGTTCTATGGTAGAATATCGTATCCAATCTATTGTGTTAGACACATAATGCACTCTATTCCAATAAAATTAGAATGAAGTCTATCATCATATCCAATCCTATGATTCTATTAATGATCTCATATTGGATCTACAACATGAGGAAATTAAAACATTCCATTATTTCATATTAGCTAATCAAGTTACGGACTATTAGCCAATAAAAAACACATTAACATTACTAATCTCAACATTCTTTTACTGATCTGTATAGGCGATTTTAGTCATAACTATAATAGATCGAGGCTCAATCTAACCTTTACTAAAAAAAAGAAAAAAATCACTTCATTCGATATGATGCTTAAAAATAATACTCACGAATCAGGATCATGACGCAAAACCTATCTAAATTAATGAACTTAGACTAAGAAAAAGGAAAAAAATGTTCAACCTTTCCTCTAGCTCACCAACTGAGATTATTTTCCGACGGTTTTAAATGGGTATCTCATCTTATGTCTTATGCCTTATGCCTTCTTATGATAACACATTATCTTCTAAATAATTAACTTACCATTGAATATAATTTATCATGTAAAAACTAATTTTAATGTTGATATCAAATTATCAAGGTTGTATGAGATGAGCAATTACTTGTATAGAGCTGTTTCTAGACAAAACAGTCTATTGACGAAACTGCTTTATGATTTTACTGATAAAAAGCGAGGATTAATTGATCACCTAGGTGGTAAAATAAGGGTAATATAAACAGAAAAATATATGGACTCACTACTTGGTGTCACACACTATTGTAGTACATGCTTCATTACTCGTATAAGATGAGACACAAATTAAGACAAATGACGTAAACCAACAATTCACCAACTAGTAGAGATAGCTAGTCAAAGTAGGCGGTGAAACGGTAAGGACTTTCAAACATTGGGTTTGTTTGTCTCATTTCATCTGACTAACTATTTAACTTGCGTAAAATGTCACTGTTTTTTACATGAAAAACACAATCATCATTGGTTTATTCCAACTTAAGTCTTTTAAACTCTCTTAACTAGTTTAACTCAACTCTCCACCATTTTCAACCCCATTTAATATTATTCTTTCTTCATAACATTATTATTACTATTATTATTATTATTATTATTATTTTTTATTAAGCTAGTAGTACATTATTTTACACTCTCATTACATTCTTGTTCATCTTGTAGAGTTCTTCCTCTGCTAAAAGCAACATCACGCCACCTTTCTCTCCAGCTTGTAATTCTCCTTTTTCCCACGTGGGTTTTCAAGCATTAAGCAAAATATATTGCTTATTTTTAAAGATTTTATTTTTTTGTGATAATATTCTGTGTTGATGGTGTTTATAGATTAAGGTTGAGATTTTGAGAAGTGGGTTTGTGTTGTTTTTGCTGTTTTGTGTGTGTGTTAAGTTATTAAGTATTAAGGAATCAAAGTTTTTGGAAAGTTTTAATTTTGATCAGGAGGGAGATGGGTTGCTTTTCTTGCTTTGAATCAAAGGAAGAAGAAAGATTGAATCCAAGTGTTGGAGAGAAAGATGATCGTAAAGATTTCCCTTCTAATAACAACTCTAACATCTCCAAGTTAGCTTCTGGTTAGTTTAAATGATTGCTTACTTTTTGATGCTTTTTTAGTTGTGTTTATTTGATTGGTTGATTGATCTGATCTATGTTGGTTATGTTTTGTTAGCTAATTTGATATAATAGTATTTAATTTTGATTGAGATGCTTAGATGAGTAACACTTGGATAAGACGGTCTTATGATACGACTAGAGTGTGGTAGGTTTTAAAGATTGTAAGTTGAAAGCTCGGCCCGAATCTTAAAAGCTCACCTTTGTTCTATCGTAGGACCGGCTTACTCAAGTTTTTTCCATGATGAGATAGGGGAAAGTTTGTAAGATTGTAAGTTGAAAGCTCCACCCGAATATTAAGAGGTCACCTTTGTGCTATGTTAGGATTGTCTTGCTCAAGTTTTTGCCATGATGAGATAGAGGTGAGTTTGTAAGATTGTATGTTGAAAGCTCGACCCGAATCTTAAGAGCTCACCTTTGTGCTATGGTAGGACTGTTTTGCTCAAGTTTTTGCCGTGATGAGCTGGGGGTCAGTTTGTAAGATTGTAAGCTGAAAGCTGGACCCGAATCTTTAGAGCTTACCTCTGGCCTATGGTAGGACTTTTTACTCAAGTTTTTGCCATGATGAGATGGGAGTGAGTCGGTAAGATTGCAATTTGAAAGCTCGCCTCGAATATTAAGAGTTCACCTTTGTCTTATGGTAGGACTTTTTTACTGAAGTTTTTTTTGTCTTAGAGGAGGATTCATGGTAGTATGTTGAGATTGTTATAGGTTAAAAAGTAGAAAACTTGAGGCTCTTTTTTGGATGCAATAGGACCATAGGTGTGAGTAGTGAGTTAAATCTAGGTACTTTCTACTAGTGGAATAGCCGAATAGGATTTGAAGTAATTGATTCCCTTTTCCTCAACTACTATGTAGAGCAATGTTTGTGGATTGCTGTAAGTGTGTATGTTTGATCTGGGTTTGGTTCTCTTTATGAGCATTTCATAGTCATAATATAAGTTGGTAGAAAGTCTTATTTGTGTGCCAAGTTTGCAAACTTTAACTTAATCTGGATAATATTAGGTGGTAAATTGCATATTGATACCTGCCCCTCAATGGTTTTAGTGAATATATGGTCAATTCCTGTGGCAAAGGTTGGTAGACTACCATTGCTTGCAGTAGAAAGAACAAAACTTTCCTTAGTACGATGGTGGCCCTTTGTTTGCTGCATTTCCGGAAAGGAGCTGTATTATTAGCTTTTTGTGATCTGACCTTTTGATGTATGTATTATGTGGAATTTGCAGGAGCTGACAGGCTGAAAACAAGGAACAATGTTGGACCAAGGCGGGAATCTTCAGCTCCTAAGGATGTGCATGAGATCAATAGTTCTGCACAGACATTCACTTTCCGTGAGCTAGCAATTGCAACCAAAAACTTCCGGGACGAGTGCTTTCTGGGAGAAGGAGGTTTTGGGCGTGTGTACAAAGGGCAGCTGGAGACTGGCCAGGTACACTTTCCTATTGTCATACTTATGTGACGTCTCCTGCTAAATTTGAATTGCTGCTTTGATTCATTGTTTCAAAAATGTGAATCACTCAAGCTTGAGCCTTTTGTTTAATAAACTGTCTTTATACAAACTGTAGAATTTTAGTGTGAGGATCATGTTAAGAGTTCTATCATGCAGCTTTGGAAACTCAGCTTTGTGAGATTTGACATAAATGATGTAAAGAAGCCTAATCCCATCAAACGATATCTGAGCTTCTACCTGTGTGCTGTTTCCTTTCCGGACTGAGGTCTGAATATCTAGGTTATCATGAACTGATTGGCCATTTATAAAAATTCCGGGTATGGAACCTGTTTAACGTTCAGCACGTCACGTTTCATAAAGGATGATCTTTACCTGTCGTTTGCCCTATGGTTGTTGTGGGCACGGACTGTGAACTTTTCCTTCTAGACTTTGGGGTTCTTTTTTTTTTTTTTTTTTTGGGGGGGGGGGGGGGGTGAAAGAGTGGGAGAAGTCATAGATTCCACAAAATTTCATCATTATATTTCATTGCTTAGCTGAAACCGACACAATGTGTTTTTCATTATGCACCCCTGCCTGTTTATAAAACTACTACATTTGGATAATTGGATTTAGTTGTGAAACTAGTGTGCGAAATTATTTTAGCAGCTGATTGTTCTCTCACTGCATATGATTTCACTACGGGTTTTATGGGCCTGTACCTAAGAAAGCTTGCTTATTCCTTAGACAAGATTGGATATGCTTGAGCTGAAGTGGCACCTTATCCAGCATAACTTTTAAACATATAAAGTGGCTTTTCGTTTGCAGGTTGTTGCTGTCAAACAATTGGACAGGAATGGTCTTCAAGGCAACAGAGAGTTCCTTGTAGAGGTTCTTATGCTTAGCCTTTTACATCATCTCAATCTGGTGAATTTGATTGGGTATTGTGCTGATGGTGACCAGCGATTACTTGTATATGAATATATGTCACTGGGATCATTGGAAGATCATCTCCTTGGTAGGTTTTCTCATCTCGCTGACTTGGATCACCTCTATTTTCCTTGGCTCATTTGATCATTTCTCTTAGTCTATTATTCTTGATATTTTTGACCATTAGTTTTATATTTGGTTGAGTTTGATAGGTAAGATAGTCTGGATACACTTTTGAGTGCTGACTTTTGTGCTTATAGGATTGTAATGTCTTGGTGCAATGATCAGTATGCGTAAAATGAAATTACTCCTGTATTGAAGTAACATGTAATATAAAAATAGCTGCAAACATTTCTTTTATTGTGAATTGAACTCTCATTATGTCGGCCAAAATTGCCTTGAGTTAGAATTCTCCTGGGTCCAATTATGAGTATCTAGTTATTACTTGGCTTCATTGGAAATCTGGCTATTTTCCTTCTGATGAGTGCATATAATTAGTCGGTTATGAGCAGGTAGTCTGAATGAAATTTCACAAGTGCTTAGTGCTCACTATTGGTCTTGCCACAAATGTAATGTTCCGTAATTAAAGCTTTGACCAACTGATGTCTTGGTTCACCGCTCAATAGAATGAAATTACTCCTATATTAGAGTACATGCTATATGGTAATAGCTGCAAACATTTCTTTTTTGGTAGTGAATTAACGTCATTTTGTTGGCTCAAGTTGCGTGAAGTTAGAGAACAACTGGAACCAATAGGGATTTGGCCATTTGGGAGTACCTAGTTACTCTACTCTATTAAAAATCTGGCTATTTTCCTTCCGATGAGTGCATTTATAGGTCAGTTTTGAGCTGCTAGTCTGTCTGGAAATAGCAGAAGAAAATTCCTGAACTTTGGTTTCTGTATAAATCTGTGACATTTGATGATCTTTATGAATTCTAAGATAATATTAGATCTGGTTTGATTTGTGAGATTATCTTTACTAGGTCATGTATAAATGTATCCTGGGGTTCTGCATGTATGACTTAGGTGCACTTTACCTTGGGAAAACTCGTCTTACTGATGACTGTTATTACCTTGTGGTATTGCGAATTTTTGTTAACATACTTGATCAGCTTTGGTTTCAAATTTATGTTTTCCTTGTAGATCTTCCACCTGACAGAGAACCGCTTGACTGGAATACCAGGATGAAAATTGCAGCTGGAGCAGCTAAAGGTTTGGAGTACCTCCATGATAAAGCAAACCCTCCAGTTATTTATAGAGACTTCAAGTCATCCAACATACTCTTAGATGAAGGATACCATCCAAAGCTCTCTGATTTTGGGCTCGCAAAACTAGGACCTACTGGTGATAAATCACATGTTTCTACTAGGGTGATGGGCACCTATGGTTATTGTGCCCCTGAATATGCTATGACCGGGCAATTGACTGTAAAGTCAGATGTATATAGTTTTGGGGTAGTCTTCCTGGAGCTAATAACTGGACGTCGAGCTATTGATAGCACCCGTCCTCATGGAGAGCAGAACCTTGTGGCCTGGGTAAGACTTATTTTCTACTGAGCTCTTGCGAACCTTGTGTGTTCTACTTCTTGTGAATTAGCTCCTTTTCTCCTCCCCCCGCCCTGCCCCCCGCCAAAAAAAAAATTAAAAAAATTAGCCTTCTCTTCTGACTCTGAGAGCTTTTAAAGTTGTTTCGCTGTTGCTACTGTGGAACCGCCTAGGATTTGTTATTGGGAGATTATTTATTGATTTTGGGATGTACTCCAAATCCTGAGCGTAGAAGGATAATTAGTTAGGACATTTTTATGAAAATTAAAATCAGTTCTATTAGTTGGGATTTATGATTCCCGCCTAGTATCTGTAGCATAACAGAAACTTATCCCCTTTCGTTACCACTCTGAAGCACTATCTACATGTGCAGGCGCGTCCTTTGTTCAATGACCGGCGTAAATTTTTAAAACTGGCCGATCCTCGGCTACAGAGTCGCTTTCCAACAAGAGGTCTCTACCAAGCTCTGGCTGTTGCATCCATGTGCATTCAGGAAAATGCAGCAGCTCGTCCTCTTATTGGAGATGTTGTAACTGCCCTCTCTTACCTGGCAAACCAGGCATATGATCCAATTGCAAAAGACGAACGGAAGAACAGAGATGAAAATGGCGGTAAAATTGGAAGAAGTGAAGACGGTGTAGGGTCAGGGCGCAAATGGGACTTGGAAGGCTCAGAGAAAGATGACTCCCCCAGAGAAACAGCCAAAATGTTGAATAAGGATTTAGATAGAGAACGTGCAGTTGCGGAGGCTAAAATGTGGGGAGAAAATTGGAGGGAAAAGAGGCGGCAAACACTGGATCCGGAAGGTGGATCTGAGAAAGATGATTCCCCAAAAGAGACTGCGAGAATGTTGAACCGGGATTTGGCAAGAGAAAGAGCTGTTGCAGAGGCCAAGATGTGGGGAGAGAATTGGCGAGACAAAAGAAGGCAAAGTGAGCAAGGGACAAATGATGGCACTGACGTGTGACTGCCCTTTCTTGTACAGCATCAGGCAGTGTTGAACCTGTCTTTGTCATGCTTCTGCAGCCGGCTGTAAAGAATGCAGAAGCAGCCAAGTGATGCTTGGGGCAGGTCATCTAGACTACTAGTCTATGCCTTTTTCCCCTTTTTCCCTTGCAACTTATGAAAATGTGTTGAGGCTTTGTGTGGAGAACCAGACCTGAATGCCCACATGTTTTTTCACCTTAGTTTTGTTTTCCAATTTCTTGAATGATCGCCAGATACAAGGCGAAATCGGATGATGAGGGGGGCCAGTGAATATAAACAGCAGAGTGTATATGTTCGGTAAGAAAGACACATTTGGCTCATTGTAAAACACACCAGTGCGCGAAAGACACACATTTGGCTCATTCTGAAACATATCAGTGCGCATTAGAGTTTTGCCCATGTTTTTCTACCCTGTAATAGCGAATGACATACAACTTCTCGGTTTGCGTTTCTCTGCCTTGTGACAGAGATGCTTCCAATGTTCATAGGTATTGTACCGGTCTTACGTGCTCGAGCATCTACTAGTATACCAGTGTGCCACTCTCATGTGTCATATCTTCTTGTTCCTTTAGTATTGCATAATTTTACTCCTGCTTACATATATTGGTGTTAACTGTTGAGATTGCTTATAAACACTCCGAAAAGGTTTCTAATGAATGTGATATAAGGCAACCAAATCGGCAGAAGGATATTGGGTTGTGAAAGTACTTCAAATTTTCAAAAGAAAACAACTACATTCTTCCCTCTAATCTAAAGCCAGATTGCTGTACTCAACTACATGGGAATCTTGAATTTTGCTCTTGTACTAGATGCATAGACGCACAAACTTATTGGCATCCACTTCTACATGTTTCATGGAATCATGTCAGCTAACAGAAAAAAATGACACAGATACGAGGTACAGTGCTATGCTATCCTACCTTGAAACCATGTAATTATTAGTGTGCTTTATAACTAAAGTGTGGTTCTTAGCTCCTTTTTTTCTCTTCTATGACAAGTGGTTGCAGCACATTACCTCAATTATATTGATGGCTCACCTTTCTTACACGGTACATACACCAAAACTTTGGAGCATTCAATTAACTCGGATGAGATAAGATACATATTTCATTTAATGGGGAGAAATGAACTGTCCTGAGAAACTGTGGAAAAGAAATTGGACTTTCAGATTGCATGATTAAGGGTAGGGTCTTGGGACATAACCAACTTCAATGCCTTTATCCTGCTGATTTCTCATTTGATCCCGTCCTGGTAGCTTAGCATTCATTTGTTGGTTATCAGTAGTTGCGACGTTTTCTGTCACCTTGGAGATAGTAGGATTAGCAGGACTCTTCTGTGATCCCTTGGAGAAGCAGCAGTATTTGCACACTGCGTACAGTACCATTTGGAGCAGCCCCAAGACGAAACCAAATATGTTTGGGATCTGATGTAAATAATCAGGACATGTAATCTCTAGTCAGTACCTTGACCAGATATAGGGAATAAAATGCGCAAATTATATCCTACACTCATAGTATGATGTTTCATATGTAAATTAAGTACTTGATGAATTATGAATATATATTTTATAGTTGGGATACAAGACAACGATGAACTATGTGGCATTCAGTAAGGTAACTCAATTGAAAAATTGTAGTTTCAGCTCAACAACAAAGTTTATTAATATATGCATCAGGATTCAAGAACTAGTAATTTATCTGTTAGAAGGGCTGGAAACTTAAGGGCATTAGAGTATGCATTGTGTTCTTGATGCACAAGTATGTTTTCATCTAGCAACTCATTAGATATGTGTGGATGTGCGATCATTGGTTCAACCGAAACCTACCTAATACACATCAGTTAGGTTTAAATTAATTCAAATTTAGATGGTAGAAAAGTGACTTTACTCACAGAAACAAAGAGGTCTTGGCGCAGTAACCCATATGCGAACCATATAACTGCACACAATGTGAGGAAGAATGATAAGGGGAATGGCATGAACTCGACGCTCTTTGTCTGAATGACTTTCACCTGGAAAATGAAAGTGCAAGTCTGAGGAAGACAAACTATCTACAGTAGTAATGTAGTATATACTCTGTACACATATTTTGCGCCGTGTATCATGGCTTTTCTTACCATGATAGCCAGGGGCGCTGCAAACACAGCAGTGGAGACAATAGCACAAATGCATCCAAGCACTTGTACGCGATTCGAACTATTAGCCAGAATTACTTGAACAACGATGACAATCACAGCAAATGCCACCAAATTAAGTGTGAAAACTAGCTTGGCAGTACTAATCTGGCGCCCACGACAGAGAAAACAAATTAGATTGTGAAAAGATCTCATCAGAGTTCAGTTAGCAGGGGAAGGATTTTGATACATACCCTGGCTTTTCTGGAGGCATAAGCGAAGAAAAAGATAATGTACAATGTCTCAAGTATACATCCAGCTGAATTTACGGTGATGAGGAAATACTCGTTCTCTTTGAGGAAGGCGTAATACAACCAAAGCATGGAACTGAAGAGTGTTACCACATAAGGCACTGACTGGAAACTTTCTGTAGATTTTTTCCTATAAATTCGGTAGCATGTAGGCCTGCAGCAGTATCATTATAAATAATGCAATTACTACGGCTTTGGGATAACTAATGCCATTCTTAATGTAAAATAACCAGAATGAATTATTAATTACTCTATAAGAATTCTTACAGTGGAGCCAGAAACACCATTCCTGAAATAATGTTGCCTGAAAATATAGGCGGCGGCAAAATCTATTAGAGCTTTATATCCAGCAAAATACTACAATTGACATCGCATGTCCTAAAAGGCTAAAATGGTGTCTCATCTCATGTCTCACTGCTTCTTTATCTACCACATCGGTACCTTAATTACATAATCATTTACTTTCAAGTGTCATTTTCACATGTATAGGGAGATGTGGTAATTAGTTAAAACCTTTTACAAAAATGAGACATGAAATAGTATACTAGATCACTAGCTAGTTGGGAAAGAGGATCATCATGAAGACGTGAGCACATTACATAATTTATTCAGCTATCGAAGTCTGTTCTCTGTGCACCATCACTTAGTTTACTAATTACTGAAGCAACATGACACGGATGGGATTGCCTGCTGTGAAAGAGAGTGTAGAGTCTGGTAGTTTGTAACCATATACTTCATGTTGAATTTTGATGTCATGAATTCTTAATTAATGTACTCCGTATGTAGCTACAATGCTTCGTTCCTTAGCTATCAGGCAAATTCTAAGAAAACGAAGAAGAAGCAATTGAAAAGAGTTAAAAGTGTTAAACACGTTGCGGTTAACCTACATATCAACCAATCTGCGAAACAAAGTGGAAAGAAAGAAAAGGTAAGAGAACCTAAGATCAACCAAGCACAGCCTAACACCGTAGACATATCAAAAATTCAAGAGGAAACAAAAACAAAAGAAAACTTATACGTAATCCACTGTACGTTTCTTGGACAATGGATCATAAAATCAAAACTACTCTCGAAATAATAGCTAACATATTATGCACATATGCGTAGATCAAAGGGCACAAAAAATGGGAGTATTCTTGGTTTTTTTAGTGCCGCTAATAACTGATGACAAAACCTTAATTAGTGCAAATGAGCGTGCAAAACACATTAAAAAGCAGCGTTACGTATAAAACTATAAATGTACATAGAGTTTCGACCATCAAAAATCGTACAACAAAAAAGAAAACTACATACATAGAAGAAAAAGGCATGATAAAATACCAGTGAAATCACCTAGAATGCCGACAGTGATAGCTAATTCGTTATGGGCAACATGCACCACCATCTTTAGACGAAAATTATTTCGAAATTGAAGTCTTAAGTGCGGTAGGCTGTAGCTTGCATGAGAGGTCTCAAGACTAGAGCTAGTTAGGTAACTAAGCTAGCTTATAAATTCTCGGCTATGTCACTGCTTTTGGTCTCACAGAAGCAGCTAGCAAGAGTAATATAAAATGCAAAATGAGAGTGTAGTTGTACGTTCATCATGTAAATGGAAT
Source organism: Corrigiola litoralis (assembly GCA_901111285.1). Classification (NCBI taxonomy): domain Eukaryota; kingdom Viridiplantae; phylum Streptophyta; class Magnoliopsida; order Caryophyllales; family Caryophyllaceae; genus Corrigiola; species Corrigiola litoralis. The sequence continues at coordinate 30,415 of CAAKMY010057970.1, forward strand.
GAGTGAAGATCGAGAAGTGCGAGAAAGATGAAGTGCATATTATACTCGTCGTATAGTTGCATATCAGGTGCATGCTAGGTAGCCAGGTAGCTATGTACTCCGAGCTAATACTATTTACTCATACTCGTGCCTAATAAACCGTCAAACGTCATTTATAGTAGTATACTAGTATTTCATCTTCACAATAAAGTTTTACATTTGATTTTTAATTAGAGTCAAATATTTGACACTTTAATCGTAAATTTAGATTAAAATGTATAAATAATCGAAATATGACAATAAAATATCTCAATTTATGTCAAAAAATCTTTTACAAAATTATGATATTTATAGAAAACTTAATATATAAATAAAAAAGTAATGATGTTTCCTTAAAGACTATTTATTTTATCTTCACAATAAAGTAGTGTTTCCTTAAGGATTGTTTATTTTTGGTGTCTTAGGAGTATCCCCACCTATAGTAGGGATAATATATATCCTTCGGGGTATCGAAGGCAATGGGTAGCCCCTCCCAAGTTTGGTTGCTCTATTCGCAAGAGT
>CAAKMY010057981.1:0-19594 GCA_901111285.1 Corrigiola litoralis
AATATAATAGTATAGATATAGATATTTGAACAATCCTCCCCACAATAATTTGATATTCCTTCATAACTCTTTCAAAACACGAATCGTCCACATCCCTTGTCACATACAAAAATCCTCCACAACCCTTTTGCGATATGGAACAGTTCCTGACTAACGTAAAAGCAAAAAAAAAAAAAAAAACATTGTCACCGAAATAATTCATGAGCTTCATAAAAGCTTCAAAGGAAAACTTTCGTCTTGTTTCATGGAAGTCAAGAGAGTTAGTACATAGGTATATCAATTGGCATTTCTATCGTTTGGAACCGACAAGCATAATGGTTGAGTTTACGCCTCAGATAAACAGTGAATACATCATTGTCAACCACATCATTCCAAGGCTCGAGTCTTCCATGACAAATTTTTATGTTGCTTCATGCAAATTGGAGAGAGGTGGTAAAAATGTATTCAAATAGGAAATTGTTCAACACTACGGTGGGAATACCAAGAACTCATTTTATGCCACTGATCACTGAGGCTCCGTACGGAAGGCACTGTACTAAACGCAAATCGTAAAGTTATGCAATTTTTCCCTCACCAAGCACGTCTGATAGCGAAAGTGTTTCGAAGAGAAGAAAACTGAATAACAGAGTAAAATTATTGCCTGTCACTGATGACTTCCGCCAATCCTTGTGGACTTCTCGAAGTGGAGATGATGATACGGGGCAGGAGGAAGACGAAAGAGCCAAATTTGCATGCATCGAGGATGTCAAGTCCATGAATTGAATAATTAATATGCACGCCCATGCATTTTGTTGTTAACAAGAACTCTTAAGTAATTAATGATATATTTAGCATTTTGGTATTAATTTCTTACAACATTTGTTTTCGGAGTAAAAACTAACATAAATACCACATTGATTACTATAGGAAAATTGATGCTAGCTTTGTTGTTTGATTTCGGGATAAGTTTATTACGATAGGCCAACAGACCACGTCTGCAAGCCCAACAAATAAAGACTATCAAATACACAAGGTTGCCCTAGAACAAACACATTGCAAACCATGTATTATACCGACCCACCAGATTAATAGAGGCCCGCGTAATCTCAAAGCTCGCGAGTCTTATAGTGCCCCTAAAATGTTACCAGACTTCCTCAATGAAGAAAGTGCAAATGTGGATCACTATGAGCTTGAAATAACATAACTTTGTAATTTGGGATTGATCATCACTTTAAATTTGGAATAACCTTGCGAATATAGGCTTGATCCTCCTGATATTTTTAATCCTTGTTTAGAAATTAAATTACGCCCAAGAATTAACGGACATGTTTGAGCCCTAATCCCATACGTAAATATGTTTGGATAGTAATAAGACTTAGCGCACTTAACCAACATAACTTAATGTGCCCGCAAGACTTAGCGTACTTAACCAACATAACTTAATGGTCAGCCACTAGTAAAACGTCCCCTGAATAAACCCTCGATGTGATAATAGTTTGCAAACTTACCATGGTTAATGCTACACCAAACAACCGCACTATTACCCATATAACAAGCTCTAACTCAAGTATATACCATAATAAATAGTTTTGTTTTAAGAACTTACCATTGTTAATGCTACAAGGAAGCTTTATAATCATAAACTCGCAAAAGTTATGTTTGGTAATTGACTTTTTGGTTGGCTTTTGGCTTTTTATTTGGTCAAACAAGCCAACAAAAGTGTTTGGTAAAGCAATTTTGAAGAAGTTGCTTTGAGCAGCTTATTCAAGTGGTTTTTAGACCCACTTTATAATTAAAAAGCCAACTTATTTCAATTAATTTTCCAAACAGTTTTCATTTGAGCCAATCAAAACAGTCAATCATTCCAGCCGTCAATACAATCAACTTATTCTAACCAGTCAAAACAAAGGTCTGAATCCAGACCCTTAAATATGATATCGGGTCCGACGGGTCTGGGTAGGGTCCAGGACCCATTGCCATCCCTACCAACAACCCATTGCCAAACAAACCAAAGTCACAAGTCCCAGCCTCCCAAGTCCAATCATTACATTCAAGAGGCCAAGACCAAAGTTATAGGAAAGCAAAAGAATTCCCCTATTATCCAATTATCCACCCATCTCCATCTCATCACATTCCACTCCTCCAACTAGTCACTCTACAACTATTGATGGGAACATAACACCCTCTACTTTGGCTGTCAATCTATTTACTTACTTAAACTGCTTCTTTGATTCCAAACCCTCTATTCTTTCTCTCTTACACCCTGTCCTTTCCATTTTTCCCAAACAAACAAACAAAACAAAGAAATTGAACACCAAATTTTTCTATTTTTTCTCAAATGTACCAACTATCACATTTCTCAATTTACACTATTTTCCTTCATCAAGTTTCCTCCTTTTTCCTCTCCTCACCTCATTTTCCTTAATTCTTTTCTGGGTTTTCCATTTTTTTTTATTTTCCAACTCATTTTCTCCATTTTTCCCTCCTAAATTTTTCTTCCATTTTTTTGGGTTTTCTTGATTTTAATCAATTACCCACCTAGATTCAATCATTTTTTTGTGGGTATTTGGATGAATTCAATTCCCCACCTAGATTTAATTTTATTGGGTATTTAATTTATTTGATTTTGACCAATTTTCCACACATATTATCATATTTTTTTTTGGTGGCCATTTCAATTTAAGCTATACTCCACATAAAGATCAAATCTTTTTATTTTTCTTCTTGTGGGTGTTTGATTTTTGATCAAATTTCCACTTAAAGTTCAAATATTTAATAATTTTTTGTGGGTTTTCAATCTTGATCAATTTTCCACATATTTTTTATTTGAATTTATCCAAAATTCCACATAAAGATTAAATCTTTTATTTATCTTTTTGTGGGTATTTGATCCTTGATCAAATTTCCACATAAAGCTGAAATCTTTAATTATTTGTGTGGGTTTATTTAAAATTTTGATCAATTTTTTGGGTTTTAAATTTCAATGATTTCAGACTCAGATCTTGTGCAGTACACCTGCATAGCACACCACCAACACCACCCTGACTCGCCCAACTCAACGATTTTAGCCGAGTTCAACTCAGCTGACTCGTCCCTCAAAGAGCTTGCACAACAATGTCTACACCACACACCACCACACCACAACATTTACTCCCAAACATCAAAGAACCAAGCTTTCACCTTTTTATTAGATGACCCTTTTGTTTACTTTGGTATATTTGATCACAATATGGTTAAATCTGATCAAATTGAATTCTTGGGTAAGTTGAAGGATAATATATCAAATCATGTAAATGCCAATCAAAAGTTTACATCTTATTGTCTGCAAGGGGAGCTTCATCCTGTGTTTCATAAGTTGATGTCGAAAAATGTCGATTTCGATGCATCACAACAATTGGTTAATGGTGTGCATCATTCCAATAAGAATAACAATGTAGGTGTGCCCGTGTCGGGTTCGAGTAAGGGGAGGAAGATCATGAGTTTGCCTATGACAGTTTCTTCGAAAATCGTCAAGGGGTTGAAGAAGAAGAAGGGTGGGGATAATGTGGAGGATGTGAGTTTTGGTGAGGCTAAGGGTAGGGGAATTGTTTGTCAAGATGGGGTGTGTATGCTTACTGATGGTGTTGTTGGTGATGGTGGTGGTGGTGGTCGCGGTCATGTAGGACGACAAAAGGCGAAGAAGATTTGGAGGAAACATGTTTGGATTGTGTTGGTGTTGGATTTGGCTGTTTGTTTGATCTTGTTTGGGATTTGGTTGTTTGTTTGCCGGGGGTTCCAATGCATTGAAGGGTAGAACAAATGTGTGTAGGTCTTTGGAGTTCAATATGGGTGAATTTTCGTCGTCTTAAGGTTTTTGTTAAGGCGGTGTCGTTGATCGATTTTGGATTTTGTACATTGATATGAAGACTATAAGATCATTAAGTTGTGTACATTGATCCTGTAATGTGGAGTTGAAGCTGATATTTTCAGGAGTAAGGAGTTACATTGTTTGCAAATGATCAAGGGATCCTTCATGTTTTTGAGCTTTTCGGTCGAGCAATGGTGTTTTCGGGTAAAAAAATTCGTAAGGACTTTGTTCCTTGTTCTGGCCGATCAGCTTTAGTTATGCAGTTTAGCCCTTGATTGATTTTTACTTCTGTAATTCTTTCAACTGTGTATACGAGGAAACCACTATGTTACCTGTGCAGGCCTTTTCTTAATGAATATGATTACATTTGTTCTTGGTGAAATGATGAGCTTTCTTCTTACCGAATATGATTACATTTGTTAATAAAATGATGAGAAATCTATTAGTTAGTGTTCTAATGAAACTCTCGAAGTACGCATTGCTAATTTGCTTTTAGTTCGATGTTTGATCATCATCTTTGGTTCTTCATTGAGCAACTAGTGCGCGTTTGTATGGTCTAGCAATCGCCTTTGCCTACTACAGCTACAACACTTCTGAAAATTTAAACGCTATGTTTTAATATCAGCATTGTTGTATCTTGTATGTCTGCTTTTGGAAAATTTAAAACATTTTCGCCATGGCTTATACTTTTTTTTTATCATTAATCTGGTTATAATCTCGGTGTTTAGCAAACTTTATGCCACCAATGCATTTCGAGAAGCTTAGGGTACTTTAGATACTGATATACTCTACTACGGTACTTTAGATAAATGAAAGCGACGGTGAACTCTGTTGTAGCAATTGAATCTAGTATCCTGCATCATCTCATTCCTTCCCAAGGTCTTCGAAACTAGGGTGAACGTCTTGGCAGAGAATAAACAGCTAGCTCTACTATCTGTGCGTGAGTTGTTCTTGGGATTTAATGCAATTCTGCTTGTGATCAACACTAGCAACATAACTGCATAAATATTTCTTTACTCCTTCCTGTAAGGGATCCAAGGCACTGCACGTTACTACAACTATTTAGCAAGCTGATCCAGCTGTGTAAGCAACTTATCCCAAGGCGTACGGTAGTTCAGATGGCCATAGAGGCTGTCCTAGGTAGTTCAAATGTTCGATCCTAGAACCTGGATTTCCCGATGAAAACGTGATATGGCAACCTTCCATGTACAGATGTACATGTACTGTTTTGATTTTGTACCAGAAAATGATTTCCCGATGTTGGGACCAGATCAAACTCTGTGACGAACATTATATCAAAAAAAAAAAAAAAAACTTGTGACGAACAAACGACTAAATCTCACTGAAAAAAAATAGTTATGATGAATGCAGTTCCCCCACCCGACTCGGGATTCTCTGAATCTTCAATTACCTAGTTTATATGTTTGCCACCTCTCTATTTCCTAAAAAAACACTTGAGGGGCTAATTTTTTTTGTCCATCTACTGCTTTTGGAGCCACAAATTTGGTAGTTTTTTTTTTTTGTTTTGGAATATAATGAATCAAATCAAAATGCCACATACAATCGTGTACAAAGAATAAATCCCTGATCTACATTCGAAAAGAGAGAATACAGCAACAAACTATGCAACACCTATAGTCTAATCAATCTCTCGATGTACTGAAAATTTCAAGGAGCACATAAATATTCTATCATAATCTACCGAGTGCGAGCTTTCATAGGACAGAAGACTGCGTAGCTTCCTAAAGACTGTCACCCTGTAGCCAATGTTAACCACAGGGAGTAAGCTTTTTGTTTCCAGCACCACGAGGATTATCGTCTTTCCAATCATCCATAGCCCTGGCCCTCTCTACTGCAGCATCATCGTCTTCATCCTCCTCAGGAGGGCCTGCTTTTGGAGGATCTCTATGCCATGAGGAAGTTGCTTCCTCCATGAGCTGCTTGTTCATCTCCTGCCATTGATTCATAATGTTCATTTCCGTCTCACCAGCTTCCTCTATACTCATGGTTGGCATCCTAAAAGCAAGAAGAAAACACATCAACTCACCCTAAAGAAAAGGCATTTTCTCCGAGGGAATGGGGAGTTTCATCCCCCTCCCTACCGCTAAGAAAAGAACATTCGAGTCCATTTAAAAAATAAAAAACAATAAGCTTAGTCCAGGGGAGACAGTAGCCCGTAGTGCATTCTATCAATCAAATCGACGTTTTAGCGTAGTGTACCTGTGGCTAGGTTGAAAAACTTGTGCCACCATTCTCTCTCTTTCAGTGCTGTGATTTCCACCCACAAGACTCGCGGGCCCAAACATTAGGGGCTGATGTTTATGTTCATGTGCCTGTGAAACATTTGCTCTGCCTTCGAGGACATCTTGAGCAAAAGTAGCACACGTTATAGGCTGCACTGGTTTTGTGTATTGAGCTCGAGATGCTGCATCGCGATGCCAAGCTTCTGCTTTCCTTGCGCGTTCATCTAAGATGGACGGAGTAAATCCTCCATCCTACAGAAAAATATACAAGGCGTACATTTAGATCAAGAAAGTAAAAAGGCAAACATCACACAAAGCAATCTAATTTGTTTCTAATTCTGCACACAAGTAGAAAAGAAGTTGGTTTCAGACCAGAAAAAACTCCTTAACACACACACTACCCCTGAAAGTTCATCCATACCATACCGTTACAGTAGCTTCTATTGAGGCTCTTGCCTGGCAGGGTTGCGGAAGTTACATATCATTTCTCAATTACATAGAGAGAATAACAACCACGGTGCATGGCCTACATACTATACACAACACAGATAGCACGCCAAACTCCCCCTTCGTGGGGTTCTTGCCTAGTGAGCCAAGGGGAACCTGAGCTCAAAATAATGCTTTTAAGTAATACCTGTGATTGTCTCTCCTTCACAGCAGAAAGCATTTCCTCCTCTTTCTTCAGCATCTCAAGCAAATCCAAGGCCTAAAGACAATTAATAAGCATTTAGTGAGCATAATGCAACACAACTTGATAACACTCGACAAGAATGATATCAGATCCATGTTTGCCATCATGAAAAGTACCTTACAAAGCGCCAAGGAGGTGGTGGTAAGCCATGCCTGCAACATTCAAATAAAGAGTAATACAGTGAGAACAATAAATTTCTACATATCTGCGTCCCACACCTCTCACCCTCCAAAGCAATATGAATAATGGAGGGAAAGTAAAATATGCAACGAAAGCAAAAAGAGGGAAACAGGAAATTCTTCTTTCATGAAGACGTTAAATACGATGACAAATCGATGATGCAATAATAAAACTACTAAGCAGTCCATCCACAAGAAAATAGCCAATTCAAGTTCATCAACTTTCTCAATGCTAAAAATTTGTTATAGATCTCAAATTATCCTAGCCATCATAATTAGTTTTACCGCAGTTGTGGGCATGTCCAAAGTTTGCAAAGAAAGAGAACAGCTACTCATGATGGCTATAACAGTCCCCTCAAAATACACCATCAGATAATCATGATTTGATGCAAACAATTAGTTGGACCTTTTAACTAAAGCACTCGGATTTCGATAACCAAAAGTGGTGATATCACCAACTGCCAAGGCATTTTCTAGATGACCTTGCAAATTGAGGATATTGCAGATGCCATGTACAATAGAGGCACCACATTACAGAACCCTAGAGCTAATTTGGTCTTGCCTCATATTTGTCCATTAATGCATAATTGCATATGACTGAGCTACCTTCACACCATCCTGCACCGCCCTCGCTTTACAAAGGAGTCAGAGGCCTAAGTTGCTAAGTGATGATACTGTAGTGCCTACAGCATCTTGACATGGATGAAAACATAATAGAAAAGCAACTAACCTCCCGCTCTTCCTCACCGTCATCATCCACCACATCTTCTTCTCCTGCCTCAACTGGAGTAGATAGTGCTGCTGCTCTCGTTGAACGCCCACGTCGTTCTCTGCGCTCCTTAATTTCCAATAATTTTGACTCTGCTGCTCTTTGTCGTTTAAACCGTGCAATCTAAACAGAAATCACCAGGGAAGACATAAATAACAAACTTTACAGTAGAGAAGTAAAAACTATGTAATTTACCCACAATCATCTGTAAATATACACCAAAATGTCCAAACTCACGACAAGTATAATCATAAGCGAGCAGCGTTCGTGCTAAGCCTCAGACTAACCTTTCGGGCCCTTTTATCAGCAAAACTATTAGAGCCACCTTGCCCAGAAAATTCCAACTCTTCTTCAGGCACGAGCTCCATGGCTTCACAAAACGAAATAAATTCCTAAAAGGAGAAAAGTTTCATTAAAAAAATCTAGAGCTCAAGAAAAGACTAGATATATACAATCCAGAGGTCTGGAAGCGCATCAACAATTTTGGGGGTTATTGAGTACCTTCAGTTTTGCTTGTGAAGCCTTAACAACTTGTATCCTATCCTCCTGTTGAAATTTTTCTGTAAGCTGACCTAAATAGTATGGCACCTGTGAATAATAATGGCTTAGATAGACATCAATCGTGAACTCATAAACATCTCAGCAAAATGGACAATCTCAAAACCAAGATATTTATCATTCCTCAGCTGCCCCGTTAACAAGCATCAATTTCAACTAAAAGCCAAAGAAGATACATTCTGAGCAGCATCATAACTTGGGTTTGGCAGCCACTTTTCAATAGTCTAATACAGGTCAATAGACATAGATAGTAGACATGCCCACCAAAAATATTATCCAAATTACCTCTCTCAATGTTGGCTGCTTACCAAAATTCCACCAAGTACACTAAAGCACCGAATTTTAATAGAAAACAATAATAATAAAAGAGTCTCCAGATTATAGGCACCACCTGGTAACTCGACCACAGCTAATGAACCTCTAGCCACCACAATTGTTGTTATGAATTTAAAAACTTATAAATTTTCCATGGTACGGCTATGTTTGGTTTGGGGGAAAATGCGAATGAGGAAAATGGTTTTCTAATTTTCCATTGTTTGGTTTAGACTCGAAAAATAAAGTGGAAAGCTTGAGTGGAAGATCATCTTCCTTAGAGGAGAACAAATTTTCCCTTCATAGTCCCACCTCCCTTTCTCTCTCTCCATTCTCCTCCCTCCTTTCTCCTATTTTCTCTATCTCCTCTCCATATTCACGTTGTACAACCAAACAAAGGAAAATATATTATGAACTACTTTTCTCATGGAAAATGATTTTCCTTTAAACCAACGGAGCCTAAGTGCAAAATCTAGCATTTGTAATAAACCCAAAGTCCCACATGCTATAGAAGCTAAGAGAAATAACATAACTATTCAACAAATGCAACTCATCCCAGATAATCAACAAAAAAGTTCCAAACTTTCACTACCAAAATCAACTGAATTAACTCCATTACCAATGTGTGCATACTTTATCAGCTAAAATAAACTAATCATAACTACAGAAATCCAAAAGTTCCAATCTTTCACAACCAAAATCAACTACTACTACTACTACAAAAAAAAAAAAAAAAAACACTAAATGGCTAAATGCAAAACAATTTGTGCATACTTTAGAAGCTAAAATAAACTAATCATAACTAAAAAAATCCAGAAGTTTCAATCTAAAGTTTTTTCTTCTTTTTCTGTCTTAGGAGTATCCCTACCGATATTAAGGGGTAGTATCATCCCCTTCTAAGTTTGGTTGCTCCAATCACAAGAGACCTGACCACTTGTTTAAGGGACGAGAGTCCTTACCACTCACACCAACCTACTCACAAAATTGAGCTAAATTGGTCACTTTGTATTGAACACTGCAATAACAGTGACCACTTTATGACCTTCTACCTAAAAGTACAAGGTCCCACACAAAAATTAGATGGTCTAATACAAGACTTTCTGCATTCTAATACGGCCACTGTTTGCCAATTCTATACAAGAAGTCCCATAGTGCAGTCCCACATACTACAGGAGCTAAGACAAACTAACCATAACTACAAATATTCAATAAATGCAACTCTATCAGTCTTGGGAGAGACCACCTACATTTATGTTAAAAATAGACGGAGCCATTCTGGCCCAACAAAGGGAAATAAATCTCTAAAGTTTGTGATGATTCAGCTTGCAAGGAGCTCGTCTAATGTTCTGATAAAAGTAGACGGTCTTTCCTAAGAATTTGTGATCAAACAAATCAACAAAAAGCTCCAATCTTTTACAACCAAAATCAACTAAATTAATCCCATTACACAAAAAAAAACTAAATTTCAATAAAAAAGGGAAATTTACCAGAAGATATTTGAGATTAGCAGTGCTGATGTCATCCTTAGTCTCATTACTAGAAAACAACCCAAGTTTGCTCACCATTTCCTCACACTGCTGCAACACTTCACACCCTTTTCTTATACTCTCCTGATAATCATCACCATCATCATTAAAACAACATAATTTCATTAATATCCCAAAAATTCTATCAAATTAATGATAAAGGTAAGATCTTTACCTGATCAATGGAGGAATCAGAGGCCAATTGATGAATTTTACGACCTTGTTCGAACAGAGATGGTAGACTCATCTCTGCAATTTTTGATTCCCCCATTTTTGAGAAATTGCGCGGGAAAATTGATTTGGGTAATTTGGAAATTAGGGTTTTTAATTTTTAATTTAGTTTTCCGGTTAATCGGAGGATTTTGGAAACTGTTTTTTTTTTTTTTTTTTTACTGAGAATTTTTGGAAGGAAAAAAAGGGAGATTAGATGGGTTTTTTTGGGTTCTAGAAACGTATAGATTTGGGCCTTTCAAGAGCTTGTTCTACTGTACTTTGGGTCCACTAGAGTTTTTTCTTATTTATATTTATTTATTCATTTTTTAAAATTGGATAAAGTAAGTAGTAGATATCTAAAACTCGCAACCTGTTGTAAGAGAATGAGATTGACCTCACTATATCAAGTCGCAACTCGAAAAGACGAGGGATTGTTTGTGCTATATATTATGTATCGTGTATACTTTTTTGTGTACCATCAATAAATTAGAATTATACAATATTTTCACTGTGGTACGTAAAAACTTATCAAAGGTACAAAAAATACACAAAGGTACATAAAAGTATATTTGAGAGTATGTACTCTCAGGTGTACGCAATAGGTTCTGGATTGTTTGTATCAATGGAAGAAGTTGATACTCCAAGCATAGGATATGAATCCGACATGCAATTGTGATCATATGTCCCGATATCGTTGTATGCTCCGTATTTTTGTGTTTAATACCTTTTTTTTTTTATAGTGTTACTCAATCCCTAAAAAAATCAAGTTCCTTGTCAAAAAAAAAAAAAAAAAATCAAGTTGGAATTTGAATCTGTTGATGTGTTTATACAATCGGCTCGACGAAAAATGAGACACTATTTAGAATAACCGACAAACCTGAAATAATCATGTTGATCTTTCTGTCTTCCGTTTATTTTTCTATCCTGTTTATATTTTTTTTTTTTTTTAAAAGACTGTTTAAACTTATAAGACTGCATTATATTACAAAATTAATTATATATTACCAAATGTAATCTAAATCTACCAACAACCGAAATTTCCGACCACCCAAAACCCTACTTATCATCCTTCTCAGGCCTTTTATTTGATGTCAAAATGATGACTAGTTCAACGATATTCTCTTAATTTCCCGGTAAAACGACTCAAACATATACTCCTTCCAAAAGAGGCAGCTAGTCAAATTTGACCACAGACCAACCCGACCATCCTATACATAACTCTTATCCACTAATCTCTCGCCACATGCATCATACATCAAAACCCCAACAAACAAACAAAAGTAACAAACCAAACTAAACTAAACTCAACTCTAATCTCTGTTCGTTCAAACACCAAACTAGTTACATCATGTTACATGCTTATTTATACCACGCCACATAATTCCTTTTCTACTTACTTTCCGCAAATTCTTAAAAAAAAGCGCGTATATTTTAATATATAATATGAGGAAATAAAACATGCCAACCCAACCAAACGGTCCAAAACCATATCATATATATCTACGTGACTACGTCCTTTAGCTCGTCATTTTGCTGAATATTTCCACCTCTCTCAATATTTTCAACACCACCATAAACCATGCCGTATTGCACCGTCTCGGGTAGTGGTGAAAATGGTACCCAAATATATTACCGCACATACGGGCGTGGACCCGTTAAAGTTTTGTTGATCATAGGTAACTTTTTATTTATCATCATAAATGTAGTTTGATTATATTGAATTTTGATGTGTGAAATGTGACTAATATGAATGAATGGATGGATTGATGCAGGATTGGCTGGGACCCATGAAGCGTGGGGCCCGCAGATAAAAGGGTTGGTAGGGACGGATGTGGCCAATGATGATGAGAAATCAATGGTGGGTGATGAAGCTACGAGTATTTGTGATGGTGGTGAGGTGGAGGTTTGTGCATTTGATAATAGGGGTATGGGCCGGAGCTCCGTTCCTTCTAAAAGATCCGAATACACGTGAGTTTCCCTCCAAATTTAGATTAATCAAAGACTTTATTTTTATGATTTTTTTTATCATATGTACATAATTTTTCTTAGGGGGATTTATGTTTAAATGCGAATTCGTATAGACGAGATTCGAACCCAGGTCGCGGCTGTGGCCGCTGAACCGTTGGAGCTGTAGGTGGTATCTAGTGAAGGGGTGGCAGTATTAGGTGAATGATGCTATGCCACATTGTGAAACCGTGTTTTTGGTCAGACCTTTTCTTTGTGGTGTGGGGTTCTCCAGTTTTTAAGGGGAAAAAGTGGCACCTTTGTTCCTCTTTTTTTTTGTTAAATGTTTTTTTTTTTTTTTTGGTACAATGTTTTCTTAAATGTTGCTAGTAAACTTGCTTTATGTTGAATGTTAAGTTTAATCATAAATAAATTAGTAGTTAGGACGTAGAGTAGGAGGGAAGCAATGTTAGGTGATAAGTTGTGTAATTCTTGACCCCCCTATACTTTGTGGAGTAATGGTAGAAAAGAAGTTTTTTTATTAGGGATTTGTTCATTGATCGGGCCCTAACCATTAGCTTAGACTTTTTGGTTGATAGTTGGTTCTCTCACATGGTATAGAGTCTTGATTGACCAAGTGGTCTCGAGTTGGAATCCTCGAAGCCCCCATATTGCACCATTGAGTATGTACTCGTGTCAGCTTAGGCTTTTGGTTGAGCTGGTCCTCTCACAAGTTTTACACTCTCGTGTTGATAAATGAGAAATTATGTAAAAGTAGCTCATTTTTGTCATACAAATAATAACAGTGTAACAGTGCTTATAGCTTGGTAGCATCTGTTAGCTTGAGAATTGGTTAGAATTGAACAATTGGTAAAAACTTTGAAGTATCCTCATTTGGAATGAAGGGGTGAAGTATCCTTGTGTTGACAATTTAATTGGTTATATGGTGAACCAGTCAACAAAGATGGCAATGTTGTGGATATATTGTAAGGCTAGTTGTTGTGGACCTGAATGAGTCTTCTAATGGTGTCCACTTTTTGTGAGATATTTATTGTACTTAAAATTTGGCTATTTGCTCTAGGATTTTGATATGTGGGATGTTATTTATGTTCGATGCAGAACGACAATTATGGCAAAGGATGCTATAGCCGTTATGGACCATTTGGGGTGGACGAAAGCTCATGTCTTTGGTCATTCAATGGGTGGGTTCATAAATCAATGCTAATTGGTTGGTTAGGACTGTTTTTCCTTTTCGTTACAACTTTGAAGGTCAAAGCTTTGACATTCACTTTGTTTTGAAACAGGTGGTATGATTTCTTGCAAGTTAGCAGCTTTAGTACCTGATAGAATTCTATCCTTAGCTCTACTTAATGTAACTGGGGGAGGTTTTCAGTGTTTTCCAAAGGTATTGTTTTCCAATCAGATACTCTACTTTTATCAAGTCGATGTTGTGCCAATGGTTTATCTGTTAATCTGGATATCAAGTTTCTTTTAAGAGATACAGGGACTCCATTGAGATCATCTGGTGCATGCCAATCCCACCTTGTACAAACTTTGTCATCGACAATGTTGGACGTAGTTAAAGGTCTGGAATCTGACGGCAATAAGGAGATAGTCGTCATTCTAAGTTTGAATTCTATGGCTATACAAACATTTCATCTGTCTCCCGTCAGTCGAAATTTGGATGAACCTTTGAAAGTATGCCACAGGATCAAGTCAAAGCTTTCACTTTCTAAGCCGAAAGTATTACGAGACCATCCAATTTTTCATCTCAATAAGCCTCAGCCTTTCTTGTATTCATCCTGGAAGCAGGTCCCAAACGATTTTTGGTAAACTATGAAATTTCCAGAGAACTTAGTTAGGCCTTGTACATGACACATTCGTATGGTAGGAGTGAGGACATAAGCAGTACGTAGCTTGGCTAAGGACTTTGAAAGAGGCTGTCTCCCGCAATACATGATTGGCATCTGTTTCATATCAGCTGTTTGTTCTGTTTCATATCAAGTCTATGCGCTGTCCCATGTCGGTTTCACATAAATGAAATATGAGATGCCTGATCTGAGAAGTCGGGAGAACTTGACTCGTGCTATTTGTTCGATAGACTAAATATTTTATGCTCAGTTAATAGAACAAAACAACTTATGATCCATGCACTCAATCTACATGATGGTCGTTCTCTCAGAATGAGGATATTCAGATGGGAAAGCACATATGTCAAACCCACCACTTCCTAGTTCCAAGAGGTCATATTCTGAGGCTGCAGTTTCAATTATTCTGCAAGAAGGCCTTGTTGCGTCTTTCATGAAGCTGATACTTGACAATTGGCACATGATACATATGAAATGACATTGCCCTTTGACTAGCTAGAGCCTGGAGTCATCAAGTTTTTCTGTTGCCAGAATGCTTTGCAATTAAATATTACCAAAAAAACTAAAAAAGTACAGCTTTAATTTTGTCTTCAATGTAATGACCCTGTTACTTCTTAATTACAGCTTGATAAGTTAACTCTGTCAGTTGCGGTGCGCTTCTTGTTGGCCAAAACACCAGAGGAAAGGGCTGCTGTGGACTTGGACACTCATTATAGCCAGGTAGTCCACTTTCCTTGTACTTACGCTGCAGTGTAATTCAATTTAGCTAGCAACCAAAGAAGAAAGTAATATGCTTCACCATCCTCTTCTTGTTGAATGCATGTCATAACTCCTTCCCATAATAGTTATGTCAACTGATGCAAATACTCATCATATAGACCGTGTGATGGCTGCAGGATTATCTTGACGAGTGTGTTGGTGAGAGCACAAGAAGAGCAATATTATATCAAGTAAGAACTGTGAAAACTAATTTGCCTTGTTAAATTATTGTTGTAATTATGTAGAAAAGCCCAAGAAATATTTCAGAAGAACTGACAATATACAAAAGCCCAAGAAATTTTTTGGAAGAACTTTTAGTTTACATTTTTGTTTCCACTATCCTTCATATTCAAAACTGAGTAAAAGTTTTCATGTAACAATCGGCGATACATGTATTGACTATACTAAAAAAATCCTTTTGTGTCGTTGCACCAAAATAACATATTTGAAATGGTCATATTTTCATGTGGAGCAATTGTGTAGTTTTAATCTTATTCGGCTTGCAATCTATAGGGCATATAATTTTGCTAGCTAGCCCTTGTTGCTTATCACAGAAACTGTTAAATATATTTCGCTTACTTCTGCAGGAATATGTCAAGGGAATTTCAAAAACTGGGATGCAATCTAATTATGGTTTCGAAGGTCAAATTAATGCATGCTGGACCCACAAGGTAACCCGAACAGAACTTGAACAGATCCGTACTGCTGGTTTTCTTGTCTCAGTCATTCATGGAAGGTATGTTCTGAACTTCTGATTACCGCCAAGGCGCCAACTTCTTTTGTGTTGTTTGTAAATGTTACTATATTTAAACAATGTGTATGTGCATTGATCTGCAGGCATGACATTATAGCTCAAATGGTTCATGCAAAAAGACTGGCAGAAAAGTTGCATCCTTTGGCCAAAATGGTGGATTTACATGGAGGGCATCTAGTGAGTCATGAAAGAACAGATGAGGTAGGCATGTGCAAGTGTTAATGATGGATGAGTTTGCATAACTACTATTCTGTTGGTATATTATCCTCAAAAGCCTTAACAAAAGTCCCAAACCTAAGTTTCCAAACAAGAACATAAACCATTTTGTTGTTTACTTTTATCATATCAAGTTTTCGAAATTGAATTGTAAACTCTTCTTATTAACTCCGTAACCTGCCTTAAGATTTAGTCAGTGGCATAGCAAAAGAAGAACATGCTTCACAAATTTATCCACCATTTTAGAGGGCAAATCTGAGTGCTATTAGGGAGACTTATTTGAAGCTAAGCTTCTATATCTTACTCCGTGCCTAGGGAATTGAAATTTCTACTGAAATTCTATCTGCGCAAAGTTTATTATTCTTTCCCCGCTCTCAAAGCATTACACACTCATGCGGTTTCACCAACAAACTTAGTTTCCTTGACAACCCTCAGGTCAATGAACAACTTCTTGGGTTGATTAGGGCGTCAGAATCCAAGATAAGCCCACATGATTGGACTAATTTGCCTGATAAAACAAGCACAGGTATGCATTCACTGACATGTCAAACTTCAGATATAGGCTACACTCTTTCCTTTATAAGAATTTTTAAGTTATGCTGTCTACATTTTACGATTCTGTGCTCATGTGTGTGCCTATTTTTTTCAGATTTTATCCGGCCATTGATGATGTTGGGCATTACAAAGTCAGCAACAAGGAACAGTATATCTTCCATGTACCAAGTCTTGGAAAGATTGAACCGTTTCTTGATTTATCTCTTTGGAGTTTTTGTACTCGTATATGAGTACGTTAGACGTACAATTGGAAGATTCAAACCAGTCCGGGTAGGAGCTGCCCTAACATGAGCTAACTCGTAGAAGTGTTCCTCGTACAGTCATACACTAGTTCTGGATCTCCCTGCTTATGGTTTCTAGACAGAGACGCAGCGAGTTCATGGGACTGAAACCTTAAAGAAAACTAGCAGAGAAATGAATTTTAAGCTATTGAAGCTCAGAATTTGGCTCAAAGGAAGTCTTGATTCTGTGCAAGGCAGCGATTTTGGAGGGCAGGCAACTTCTGCTCTGGAGGAAAATTGTAACAAGGAAGGGGGGTGGTATTTTGTTTCCCTGTTTCCTTTTGATTTGAGGCTTTTGTGTACATCTTCAGTACAAGTTGATGAATCTCATATGCTAAATGCAATGGTTATTGTACTAAAGTTATATAATTGTAGATCGAAAAGAATTAGATCAATTGTATCAACTGTACACTTTCTCCTTTTACATATGCTGGGAAAGATACTGCTTGTCTGCTTAAGTACATGAACAGATTTATTATTTGAACATGTAGTGAACAATCATATGGTGATCAACACTAACGGTATTATAGAACACATGAGAAACATCTTAGCTTCCAAATAGATTAGAGATGAAAAACCTAACCAATCTCAAAAACTGTACGTTTAAGTCTCAACTTGACCAAGTGCAGTAGTCTGCCATTAGAGTCTACTGTTTCCGAATGGACAGGCCTCAACAGTAGTGTCTCTCCTTCACCAGGTTTTTTTTTTGATTTTCTTAGTCACAAATAAGCAGTAATTATTCTTCCGCACGTTTTGTTTTTCATATGCTGTATCGTTGTTTCATTTCCTGCAGAACAACTATTTTCTTTTACTTGTTGATTATTCCCTCCAATTTTTAATGCCAAATGGTTCCCATTCTTCTAAAACATCTTAATCAACAAGCTAAACTTTATATAATTTAGGAGTTGAAGCTGCAAAAAATTGAACTCTTACCCTTTAAAGAGTGCTTCTATGATGGTGCTGAATGAGGCCTCATACCCTTGATGGTTGATGCGACAATGCTCTAAACAATGATCAAACACCAAAGAGACGTTTGTTATCCTGTTTTATGAACTTCAAGAATGGAGAGCAAGCTAACTACATACATCTATTAGCTATATAAAAAGAATAAAATATTAAATGACACGAATAATTACTTGTAAAGAACATCAATAAAAACAAGGCCAGAAAAAACATTGCATGTTAGCTAGACAAGTATACTGATACATGCAAACTCTTGATCCCTTACAATATTTGTTCATTGAATATGACTCCTAGATCATCTCTGGCAGCTTGTTTATCTTTAATCTATGACATGCATGTTTCATTGAGATTAAACGCATAGTGATGGATTCAAGCATGGAGCTTTAATATCGATAAATTAAACTAAAGAGAGAAATTACGGGAACTTGCCTCAGGCCGGCCAGTACAAATATAATGCATGCTTGTTTTTATTATGAACTCGAAATTGGAGATTGTAAAGGAATTCCGAAGAGAAGCTATGGAGGAAGAGGAGGAGAAAAGAGGTGAGAAAGAGCTAGCATATACGAAGATAATACTATGATTCAGAGTTCCAACATAATTCAAGGCAATGGTTTAGGTGAATATGTGAAGATATGATAGGTGACTATATGAGATGCTAATGGAATATACGGATATTGCTACATTTGTTAATCCATGCTAAATTATAAGCATCATGCATGGTGTTATCCGTATTGCACTTGCGTCGCTTTTAAAAGGGGGCCATACGTTCAACGTAAATGTTATATTAATGAGATGCCTAAATCCTGATCCTAATTCCTTGCGAAATTAAAGATTTTGATGATGAAGTGGATTGAATTCAACTTACTTGTAATTATTCCGGTTGAAAATAACGAATAAAATACTAATAGTATAATCATTCATAACTGAAATCTAATAATTGTATTAATTTATAAATGACTGCATATATATAACCTCAATAACTTATAAACATATTTCATGCTCATCGAGCATTAATGCTTAGTTTGTGAGAGAGCGACGAGGGTGTAGACATCATAACCATTCGAATATCCGAGAAATGTCATGTTGATATAAGTTGTGACATATGATTAAATAAAAATCATTTATCGAAACATATATCATTATGTCAACACGCTCAAGTATAAATTATGCTTAAAATTATGTTTCTATATTTTAAAATAATGAAGATAATTTTCTATTTAATAATCATTACAATAACTAATGGTGTATTCACACTATCAAAGAGAGACGGTCTAATTCAAACTTAAAATTAGACGTGGTCATCAATTGAGTTGAACTGATCAGTTTTCATTAACACTAACAGTATTATAAATAACCACTTTACGTTTAAAAGTGACCCGTTTAAGCTCATCTAATTGTATCATTAAAATCACTAAAAGCTCAGCCTTTTTAACCATAATTATATCATTTGAAGAAATACAGTAAAAATGGAGGCACAAACACTCCCCTCACCATGGCAGTTTACTTGGTCAGTCTCTCTTTCCATATATCTGTTTTGGTAAATTTAAGTATACTCTATAATGGGTTTCTTTCATTTTATGACATATTATCTGATTTTGTTCATACTTGTTACTTTTCAACATGCTGCTTTAATTTTCTTAGGTGGGTACCTTGTGAATTGAAAGAATTTGTTGAAAGTTGATTGTTTTAGTGCTTACATTGTTGCAGGATGCTTAAAGATGCAGTCTTTTTAGTTATATAATCGCATTAATGTGATTGCATTATAGTTTAGAAATCTAATTTTGAGGTGTATGGATACTACTTAACCTTTATTTAGTGTTCTTGAGCAAATTGTTATTGGGTGCTATATAAATTGAGTATAGATTGCTGTAGTTATGACATTGTTGCCGGAAGCTTAAAAAAAGGTCGTTTTGGGGCAAATTATACCATACCCCCGG
>CAAKMY010057989.1:576-10583 GCA_901111285.1 Corrigiola litoralis
AAGTGTTTTGTGTGGTTTTTATGTGATAATCTTTGCCTAAAATTGAATTTGGGGGAAATGATCAGGACACCCCAAAATGGAAAATGAAGTGGGACGGGGTAGTAACAAATACTAGAGAAAAAATTACTCCTAGTACTCGTATGAGACAGGCGATATTTGATAAATAGTAATTAAAATTGTTTAGTTGTTAGTGGGTTAGAAAAGTAGGTTGCCAATTTTCATGTTTTGTACTCCATTATACGTGTCTAGGATGGCACCTGCCAAATTTCGTCGTATTCTATTTCGGGGCCCGAAACGAGGGTTATGTGTGGGTTATAGTCTACGAAAACCGTCTTTTTGGGTCGATTTATGATTTTTAGCGAAATGTTACGAAATTTACCAAGCATGCTCCTAGGGTCTAATGGAGTTTAATTGTAGCATATGGTAATGTCACTCTTGGTGTTGATAGTTTTACATTGTCTTTCGCGCTTAATTCGAGCATGTGCAATATGGACAAAATCGATGGTTTGGGCTGTGTTAGGGTACTTTTTGCCGAGTTTTTTATTCCACACTCTATTATATGTGTCTAAGATGGCTCATGCCAGTTTTTGTCTAATTCCATTTCAAGGCCCGAAACGAGGTTTTTGTGTAGGTTATAGTCGACAAAAACGGGCTTTTTAGTTCGATTTCTGATTTTCCTCAAAATGTTACGAAATTTACCAAGCATGTTCATAGGGTCTAATGGAGTGTAATTGTAGCATAATGCACAATCAGTCCTTGATTTTGATAGTTTTACGACGTTTTTCGCGCTTAATTCGAGGACATGCATCATGGACAAAATCGATGACAAGGGCTGCAAGGGTATTTGGTTAGTAGTCGACTTTTTTTCTTAAAAATATTGTCTATAAAACTAGCTGAAATCTTTGAGCTTAGCGAGATTTGAGCTTGAAATGTGTGTCGCAAACTGTCAACTTTGTTTCAACTCCAAGAGATGACTAATACACTAATTCTTGAAGAAGCATTGTTCACGAAAGAAATAGGTACAACTAGCCTTCTTAATCAAGAACATTAGATGACAACAAAGTGTACACTTCCTTCAGACCAAACAAAAAGAAATTTAAGTGTACATAAAACAAATGTATTCTTAAGGAGCTAAAGAAGCACCTTGCTTAGATGCTCATGTGCTTGGTAAATCCCAGTCTCCTTACAAGTCTTGAATCAAGCTGACATTATCAGCATAGCTTAATGCCTAGAACTCCAAAGGAAGAAAGTATTTTCTATTTAGTCTGAAATATAGTTATACAAGTTTACATATTCTAAGATTGTGCAGAATAACTTGTACAAATTTCTATAAAATGGCTCATGAGTAACTTCAAACTTCTGTTAGCTAAATTTTCTCATGGATGAGATTAAATACAGTGCAAGTTGTCATTGGTGAGCAGAGGAATTGAGGATAACAGAACGGTATACTTTCCTAGCCTTTTACTTCTGGGAATTTTCTTCGCTGGAAGACAAAGACTGCAATTCGGCGCAAGAATGGAAACTAATGCAGCAGTGTTCGGTTCAAGGGGCAGTCCTGAGAATCAAAACACCAGAACTGGCCACACGACTGTGTCATCAAGCTCAAGAACGCATGTAGAAAGGAGGTGGTGATCTTCAGTATTTAAGCACCAAACTTCGGAACTTTAGCAGTTGAAATCTGGGCAAGGAAGTGCTCAGCCACAATTCTTCGCTGGATCTTCCCACTAGCCGTTTTTGGTAGGAAGTCTGTAATGAAAACCTTCTTAGGGACCTTAAAAGCTGCCAGATTTTTCTTGCAAAAGCTCGTCACGTCTTCCTCGCCAACCTTTGCTCCTTCTCTTGGAATTACTGCACAGTTTATCTGTCCAGATGGCAGAGACAAACCCTTATAAGGATCAACTTTCATAGAGTAATCCAGGACTAAATTTTTAAACAGACAGAGCATTTCATATAAATACATGAATGTCACATGTCGGTCACCAGACTAAAAACATACACATTCACAGCAAAGTCAGCCTATAGGTTGGATTTTCTTTTTTGGATGCTTAATGGTAGGTCACATAGTAACATTGAAAGGACCAGATCCTTCTACCCTTGTAGGCAGTCACTGTCACTCTCATGAATGGTAATATAACACAACTCAAGCATGTAAAGGCCCCGTCTATCAGTGCTTTCAGAGACACATGGCTGGTTCTCAACTCACGCTCTTTACCTATCAACCACATTGTGAGGTAGAATGGTAGACTACTCTAATACTTGGTGTTTAAAAGTGGAAACTTCTACATCAAAGTTGGCCGTGCATCCCACTTCTGCAAGCCATATGTATGAGATGATGACTCATAACAGCTATATGTGATAGTAATTTGTGAATTGTCATCGCTAAGGACGGAAATTGGCTACTTGCTTATTTTGTTGGTGTACTACGCATAATGTGAGCTACAGAAATTAGTGTTCTCTTATTTACCTCTTCTCCATATTTGTCATCCGGGACCCCAAAAGCAACAGCCTCAGCAATTTCTGGATGGGATAAAAGCACTGCATCCACTTCAATTGGTGAAATCTTTTCCCCTGGAGATACATTTGTGACACACAATTCAACACGTCAGACATTTAAAAAAACCAACTTGGAAAAAACATACTATTAATCCAAAGTAAATTTCACAGTAGGCGGCACAAATACAGCAGTAAACTGATCAAGAAAGCAAAAGCAATTAACTATCAGCAAAGCACTCTATTACATATTGGCCGACCAAGAAATCTAAAATTAAAGTAACTCAAATTTACTTCTTTAAGACCATGAAAGATACATTCTTTCCTTCTTCCTGGTCACGCAATATGACACCAGTCATCGCCCATGCGAGGTGACTTTTATAAGAAACTACATAAGATATATCAAAGTCATGACTCATGACATCAGAATACCTACTGATGATCTAGAAAACACGGGACATATGTTAGAATTATTCAACTACAAGTAGGCATAAAAGTCGGACACGAATCACATAGGAAAATATTATATGATCTGAGATTCTGAGGTGAAAGCAAACTTTTTGAGATTTTCTCCATAATGTCTAATAGGGTACATTTTTTCCACACCAACCTGGACATGTGAGGCATGATGTCAATGTTTATGGATGGTAGCTGTAATAGCTTACAAAGAGAAAAACACATACAATTTGCACGCCATAACTAACTACTAAATAAAGTCAAGAACAATTCTAATGAAACAATACACCTCAAAAACACGATTTGAACAGTCGTATACAGTTCAGCATTCAGCAACAACCTCAGCATTTTCCACAAGTAATCGACCTCAATACTCATTTCCTATTATACTACTAGCTTCAAAAACATACTACTAGCTCATCAAGCAACAAAATTGTACATTTCTTACTATATTTATAATTTGATTTGATTTCATACAATTTCTGTGAATTGGTTAATGTCTCCCAAACAAGCGACAACGAAATCATACAATGTTAAATGCATGATCACAAACAAAGTAAGACACAAAAGCAACAAAAATATATACCTCCACGATTAATGAGCTCCTTAATCCGACCCACCAAATGCAAATACCCGTCCTCATCAATATACCCAACATCACCGGTGTGGAACCACCCGAATTGAAAAGCGGACTTATTCGCCTCCGGATTATTCCTATACCCCTTTGTAACATTCGGACCCCTAATACAAACCTCCCCTTTACACCCAACACCCTGAACCACACCATTCTCATCCAATGTCGCCATCTCTTGTCCCACGGGCTTCCCAACCGAACCCGGCTTATGAGGCCCGTCCTCAGGCAACGGGTTAGAGCACATCAAATGTGTCGCCTCAGTCATCGCATACGCCTCCAACACAGGTGCCCCAAACGCCTCCTCAAGCCTAGCCAAAATAACCGGCGCCAACGACGCACTACAACTCCGTATAAACCTCAAGGCCGGATACTCCGATTCAGGTTTCGACAAATGCCTATCTAGTATAATCTGGTGGATGGTAGGGACCGCAGTGTACCACGTGGCACGGTACTTCTTCATGTCAGCCCAAAACGTCGAGGCAGAGAACCGCCCCGCCGCAGGGAGAGTAACGGCCGCACCTGCTCCAAGCGAGCTCAGCAGCGCGGCCATCAACCCGTGCACATGGAACAAAGGCAGCACAATTACAGTCGAATCCAACTCAGTCAGTTTATACACTGACTTAATATTGGTCACAGAGGAAACCAAATTGAGCTGGGTGAGTGGGACCCCCTTGGGACGGCTAGTAGTCCCCGACGTGTGAAGGAATAACGCCACGTCGGACGGGTCATTGACAATTGAGGTGGCACAATTGGCTGAGGTGGCAGGGTTGGAGGAAGGCAGGGACAGGGTGAGGTTCGAGTCGGCCGCGGTAAGGGAAGCCGTGGCGTGGGGGATGTTGAGCTTGGAAGCGGCGGCTTGAGCCGGGGCGTTGCCGGATAAGTTAGTGAGTAATAGTTTGGATTCTGAGTCGGAGAGGTAGAACTCGAATTCCTCGGCGGTGTAGGCGGCGTTTAGTGGCGCTGCGGTTGCTCTTGCTCTGATTACCGCCAGAAATGTAATCACAAACTGTTCAATCAAAAAAATTTACATACATCAATCAATTGATTTCATTAATACAATGACCAATTCAATACTAGTTCATCAATCAAAATTCAGCTTCTACAAAGATCAAACAACTTTCTTTAAATGAATAAATGCCCTTCAACATCCCAATTACGAGCTGTTCAGTCTCAAAATTTTTATATGCGACTTTGTACGCTCCTAAAACGGAAAAAAATTGTACTAACAATAACTAAATGTATTCGAAACATCATAACAATCACAAAAACACAAATTATAAAAAAAGACAGCTTAATCTTAACTAGTCGCAAATTGAGTTAAATTGACCATATTTATATCTTCTTAATATTAACTAAATGTTATTAAAATAATAACCACTTAAAACCAAAAAGTGACTTCTTCAACGCTATCAAATTTCAACATTTGACAGTCTCATAACTTTCTGAAACAAAAAAAAAAAAAAAATAGCCTAGGGTGTAAGTTCTAACATGTTATTATATCGTCTAGTGGTAAAGACTGAGGTGCGAACTCAAACCTATAAAACAATTATAATAATTACCATTCACCATAATAATAAAATATAATATATTAGCCAGCTCAAAATACCAAGCACATGATCATATTAATCATGGCAGTACGTAGACCGCATACTAACGTAACAAAAACACAACCCCCTTAAACAAAAGGGAAGACTCGGGGTTTAAGCCGTAATACTCGGGGGCACAGAAAGGCAAAGAACCCGGCATCCCTTAAACAAGTGGTGAGGGGTTCGAATCCTGACTCTTGCGAATGGAGCAATCAAACTTGGGCAGAGCTACCCATTGCCGAAGGATACTATCCCTACATCATCGGTAGGGATACTCTTAAGACACCAAAAAGGCAAAGAAGAAAACCTCAACGGTGTTAGGAAACGTAAGGGCAACAACATCCCCGGCTTTTACGCCAGCAGCGACGAGGTTTGAAGCGGCGAGGTCGATGAGTTGCTCTAAGCGAGAGTGGGTTATGTCTAGCTCGCCAGACACGGAGATGGCTCGTTTGTCTGGGTGTTTCTCGGCTATGGTTTTGAGTAAACCGGTTAGAGTCGTGGGTGCCATTGTTAAGTTGGTTGGAAATGAGGGAGTGAGAGGTACAAAGAGAGGAGAATGATGGGGTGAATATATAAGGGGAATGGCGTGTGGGGGTCACATGGGATTGTGTATGGAATGGAATATTTGGGAGTGGAAAATATGGTCTGTAAAATATTGGGGAAAATTATGGATGCTGAAAAATATTATACCATTGCCTGTTTTGGTAAATCATTAATTTGTGCAAGTAGAAAGACCTTTTTTGGTGGAATCGTCTAACTTGTGTTGCACTGTTTTCTTTAGCCATTTTTTCGTGCAGCTTTTTAGTTTAAGCGTTGACTAGAGAATTCCAATCAACATTTTTTTTACATTGAAGTATCTAATGTTGTGTAGACGAAGGGTTTGAGCACGGGGCCTGAATATTGGAATTCAAACACTCGACTTCTGAGCTACATTCATATTCTTTATATTTGTAGTGCAACAATTTGTGTATATACATGTTACTCCCAAAATTTTGACCAACCGGTTGAACATGCCCAAAAACGACCCTATAGACGAGAGGTATACGAGCATTCGAATCCAACGATTAAGTAAGAGTTCTAATTTCTTTATTGTTTTGAAATAAAATTGAAAATATATAAAGACTAAACTAACAAGATAATTAATAAAAGATGGATCAATAAAATTAGGCCCCTCATGACCACATGCTAGCCTGCTAGGTTGTGGTCAAGCTTTGCCATGCATCAAGGTTGAGCCTACTTATTAACTTGTATCTCTCAATCTCTTTGTAGTTTAACCGTTCGTCATTACTATTTGGTATGTCTGGTTTAACTCTAATTAGACTATTTTTGGCAAAATAGACCGATAAGGTAGCTGAAAACTGATAAGTTGCCTGATTAGGTAGCTGAAATTTGAGACCTGATAAGGTAACTGATTTTAATAATAGTGTGGTAAAATTGTTAAACAAGCAACTGATATTTCACAAAATGATATGCTTATATTTGGAAATAATATTAAGGATTTAATGGATATGCTTGTTATTTAGTAAAAAGATTTGGTGCAAAAATGGAATAGATTTATGACCAATACCTTACTTTTTTTATAAGCTACTTGGGTTAGCTTATTTTCCATAAGCTAAAAAAAACTTATAAGCTACTAAGAGTCTGTAGTTACCAAACACTTATGTTTTGGTCAAACAAACATTTTTCAGTCAAACAAGTCAATATTAGCTTATAAACTACCTGAAATAGCGTGCCAAACATAGCTTTTTCAAAACTATAAACTATGACATGTCATGCTCAAAATTATCTTATTAGTGAGAATCATGGTCACAATTTACTTTATATTGGACAAATTAATTTATATAAACCCTATCAAAAAACTTTGAAAAAGGTTCACTAACAAACTAACAAAAAGGCTTTTGCACACCTAAAATCGATGTCGGCCTAAAACCTTACTCCCATAAGAAAACGTCACTGTCAAATGGAACTTTGTGGACTATCTGAAACAGGAAAAAGAAAGCAAAGAAAAAAAAAAAGGATAATAAGAGGGCATCATATGGTGGTACGCGAAAGAGTTGATATAGTCGTTGGAATATCCAAAACTAAATACTCTCAAGCACAAAATAAATGGCGTTATTGAGAACGAGGAGAGAAGGTTTGCATGAAATTACATTTCTGTCCTTTTTTCACACAATTATCACATGAACTATGTAAAAATAGTTGGTCCCATAAGTATATTAGAATTTACGGTCCATATCACCTTTTTATATGGAGATTTGAATGTTTGGCAATGTCGGCTTCTTTGATCGGCTGAAATGGTTGGTTGTTTTGTTTGGCGGAATGAGTACTTGGTAAATTCTAATGGGAATTTTAACCAACAGAGAAAGCCACTTACGTAACACTTTTGTTGACTTATTTGACTAATTATAAAACCAAAAGCCAAAAAAGTCATAAAAAACTATTTACCAGACCTGGCCAATTAAAAAACCAGCTAATAACGACATTTTATTTTCGGAACATAAAAGAAGAGGTGTATAAACAAACTAGCATAAGGTCCTTGAGGGGAAGGGAAGACTTGGGGGAGGCTTGCTGCCAAGTGGAGGTTGCTGGTTGAGGTTAAAGATTGTGGGGAGCTTACGGTTCACGGCCTCACGGGTGTAGAGAGACTTGGAAAGTGCACCCCTTCCTATCCTTCGCTTTCACGGCACAAGGGTACGTGTTTAGATGCAAATCTAAAAACGTGGACAGAGGTTACTTGAGGAATGCAGACTATCACAGCTTTGCTTCCCCTGACCAGTAACACGGCCCACAATTTTGGAGGGTGTGGCCTTCACTACATACTCCTTGAAAGGCAAAAGAAAATAAGTCCACATACACAAGTAGTCAGCATTGTGGAGCCCAAATCCAAAGAGGAAGATGACTCCAATTGGCGACCATCATTATATCCCGCTTGTCGCTTTTTTGTGAGCTGTGTGCCTGTGTCTCTCCTATGCCAAACACACCTTTAAAAGACCACTCCATCTTCTTCAAGTGATAGTACTGTATTGGCTTAAAGCCAAAGGCTAATATCTATGTTAATAAGTTCTACTTGTTAATTAACAAAAGATCGTAGATTACTATGGTTTATGTGACACTAATTTTTGGTGTAAGTGCTAAGTATGAGACAGTATCATGTGCAAAATTATGGCTTAGTCAATATATTTTTAAACAATAGCTAATGTGGTGATTGGTGACCTAAAGAAAACAAGACCGAGTTCGAGACTTGTTGACTTGACTCTCTAAGAAAGTGACTCTCTAAGAAAGTATAATTGTGCCCCGAAGGCCCTATTAAATGCATGCCCTTTGTTTTTTCGGTCTACTACATTCATAATAGACCATTAATAAAACTACAAGGTACTCGTACCTCATAATTTATAAGCTCATGCAGATTTTAGTGTGAAACTCTCTCCTCCAAGCTTTAAGTACATCCATCATAAAATCTTTTTACTTTTTTAGGCGAAAGAGGAGTGAAATAATTAAACATTAGAGTGTTTGCTAGAGTAGAATTACCAAGAAAACAACATACATACTTTGTACAAGCGAACAAAAGTAAACTGAAAGACTAGCAACAGCAAAAAAAAAAAAAAAAACTAATCTAAGATCCTCATCAGAAACTAAAGCCTATCAAAGACAATATAAGTGATAAGTCTAAGCGTTGATTTATGCTAATTAAATAGATGCTTCCATGGTCTTTCTCCCCTATCTCCTTTTAATAGATGCTTCCATTAAGAACCAGTCATATGACTGGTCAAAGAACAAGCACTTGTATTTAAGTCTAACACTTTATCCCGTTAATTTTGCAATCATATAGCAGTACATACAAAATTATAAAAAAAAAAAAAAAAATTTAGCTACCCTTCTAATAAAAAGTCAGGGTAACTTAGGAGAACCTCATACGGAGAATGAGATTTGAGAAGAAAGCCATCACACTTGTTTTGCTAGCTATTACTCATAGGTGTCTTCATGACTTCGTATATCATATAGTAACTAAATTGCAAGATCACTAACACGCTAGTGCTTTTCTATTATGGAACATTAAAGCCACCTACAATCACCTAACATATGTGTTTTTGCGTATTGAGCTGAAACAGATTCCCCATTATAGATAACCCATAATATAAAGTAAGTTGATTTGATGCAAAATGTATATCAACATCGCGTAAATTCAAATACAATCTCACTATCTCGGGCTTCATTTCCAATTATCCGAGGAATTCTAGGGAGAATATTGTTTACAGCTACAAGCATGTAGCTAGGCTTACGAAATCACAAGTTACAATTACTTTTTGTACGCGTAGGTGTTACGTTACTTCTTATATTAGCTCTTTATTTGCGTTTATTTAATCTATCAACCTTAATTCCAGTTTTAAGTCTGAAAATTTTAAGTTACTCTTAAGATCACTCTCACAAGTCACAATTACAGAACCAAGGGTAAGCGGTGCAATTGCGATAGTAAAATGTTTACGCGGAAAAGTTTGATTCTGATGATAAGCCCTAACAATGAAACATTTATTTTATCAAATTTGACAACCAGCCAAGTAGCCAACTAGCTAAGTGCACTTTGAAAAAGACCAAAGGATCTTACCAAAAATAAAAATAGAAAAGAACCAAAGGAGAGTGAAGGAAAATAAAAGGGACATTTCCTTATGTCACCCTGAGCTTTTGCGTTTTTCTTATATTGCCCCTGTGTTTTTTCGACTTTTTTATATCACCCTGAGGTCTGTGTTTTTGGTATTTATGGGGTTTTCATGGATGGAAAACTAACACCGTTATCTTTAACTTTTATCTAACTAATTAGTTAGTGTTTAGAAATAAAACTTAAT